>ML818566.1:113040-158149 GCA_009831015.1 Picea engelmannii | reverse complement strand
TTCATGAGGGAGTAGTTGAGTAGTAGACATTTGAGTAATTAGGATGACAAAGAGATTAGTCATTAGGATTTGAAAGAAAGGGATTCTTAGCTTTGATTCATGGTTTTGGTTTCCATGCTTTCATTATTATGTTATGAAGATTGATTTGGTTATTGTAATGTAAGATTGCTTCATTGGTGTGAGCTCACATATGTTGTTGTGTCATTCAACTCTTCACATGTTGTATCTTCCCTTCCTTAATGTAGTTCTCCATTCCTAGATTCATTTCCTTCACGCAATTTCCCATTCCTAGATTAATTTCATTTCAGTTGTGTGTTTCTATTTCCTGCATTAGATTAATGATTCAATTCCAGACGCGTGTTTCAATTTCCTTCATTAGATTAATGATTCAATTTCAGTTGTAGCTTAAACATTAGATTAATGATTCAATTTCAGTTGTAGCTTAAACATTAGATTAATGATTCAATTTCAGTTGTAGCTTAAACATTATATTAGATTATTCCTGCTTCAATCCTTCATATACTTTTCATGTGCTTCTTAAGTTTACGAACCTCAGATTGACAAATTAGATAGCTGGGAAAGTACTACAATGAAATTAATTCAACATTAGTTCGGCCCAATGTAACGACTATCATTCCCTTTTTACGATTGTTGTTCCCTTTGCAGGAAGTGTCATTCAATTGAATAGAACAACTTTCATTCCCTTTATGATTGTTGCTCCTTTATAGGTGTTGCATCTCTAGAGGATGAGTATTGAAAATGGAAGGTAAGAACCTACATAGGAAACAAGTAAAATGCTTGTGCTAGTGCCTGCCTTCGGCTGATGCATAGAGATTATTTTTAGGACATCTTTAGAGCCCAATAATAGCCATCGAACATGCAATCTCCATTTTAAATATGAAGATCATGTGGGGCTGCCAATAGATCTTTGAAGCTCAAATCAATTAAATATTGTCTGATTGATCAAGTTTTATATTGGAAAGACCATTTAGGAGTGATTTTTAGATGTTTAGACCCATAGGAAGCCCAAAATATTATGTATGATTTTCATGACAATTTATGTGGGGGGCATCACTTCTGGAGAACCACAGCCTACAAGATTCTCAGGGATGGGTATTTTTGGCCTAGTCCCTTCATTGATGTCTGTGCAAAGATTAGGTCTTGTGTCAAGTGTCAGAAATTCTATGGAAAGCAATAACTCAAGAATTTTCCATTAAATCTTATGGTAGCTTCAGGACTCTTTCAGCAGTGGCTCCTAGATTTTATTGTGGAAATTCATCCTGCTTCAAGTGGTCAGCATAGGTGGATCTTGACTACCGCAAACTACTTTACTAAGTGGATAGAGGCCATCCCCACAAGAAATTCTTCCCACAAGATAATCATTGGTTTTCTTGAAGATATTATGGCAAGATTTGGTTGTCCAAATAGAATTGTCACTAATAATGTTGAATCTTTCAAGGCTGAACCATTGATTAAGTTTTGTGAACAGTTTGGAATCACATTGATCCACTCTACTCCTTACTATCTCCAAGGGAATGGAATGGCATAATCCTCTAACAAGATCCTTATTAAGATCATCAAAACATTGTTAGAGGACAACAAGAAGGCATGGGATTCAAAGCTTAAATTTTATTTATGGGCTGACAGAGTGACAACAAAGAGATCTTTTGGTATCTCTCCTTTCCAGCTTGTATATGGAGTTGAAGCCATTTTTCCTTCTCATCTTGCCTTACCTATGGTGAAATTCTTCCAAGACTACCAAGGAGAACAAAATGATATGATTAGGAGAATACAACAACTGGTAGAAGTGCAACAGATGAGGGAGAAACTACTGGACAAAGCATATGATCATCAATAGAAGATCAAGTGGGCTTTTGACAAGAAGGTGAACAAAGAGGATTTCTAGCTAGGAGATCTAGTACTCAAGTGGGATGCACCTAAGAAAGATAAAGGCAAGAACAGTAAATTTTATGCCTTGTGGATCAACCCCTTCAAAATTTCTGATGTTTTTTCAAATAACACTTACAAGTTGCAGGATTTGGAGGATGCTGAACTTTTTGGTAGCCCTGTAAATGGGCATTTTCTGAATAATTTTTTTACTTAAGCCATGAGTGGCTTCCCATGTCATTGTAAATATCATTTTTCTTTTGTCTTTGGTTTTTATAAGTGACTCCATAACCCAACACTAAGGCACTGAAGATGCAAAAGGAGTTCTTAGAGCCTCACGGGAAGGTCTCTATCCCCCATGGAGCCTATATGTTAACACATGAATTTTCAACCTTCTTCATAGGAATCAAGAAGTGACTGAGATTTACCCTCAGGAGAATTATGGTGTAAGTCATGTGGCATTATGCCCATGATTTCCACATGAAGAATGAAAATGTTGAGGTCTTAACAGCTCAAGCACCCTCAAAATTTGTTCCATTTCCACTCCACATCACCCTGCCTCAACGCATTTTTCTCTCGCCACATAATCACACAAACATTTTGTAGTGTTATGGCACTAAATAATTTTCTAAAGAGCATACACTATCATCCTGCCACCTGCAACCCTCGTATTGGTCATGGTAGAATATCTGCAGAGCCTCAAGGCACCAGGATTGACTCTCAGAAGTCGTGGGCAATGTCTGAAGCATTCATGGGTGTCAGGCATCATCCTGATCTCGATGAAGGTAGTTATTGAAGATTGGGGGAGGAAATTGAGACCTCATCTCACCCCATAAATGGAAAGTGTTGCATAGCGCAGCCATGAAGGCATGTTGACAATCTGAAGCTTCCTTATGGGCATTTTTTCCTGTAAAGCACATAACTGTGCCTGACTCTCGTCTGACATGAGAAAACCCACACAATCTGATAGAGAAGGCACCGACTGAAGGCTTTGAAGGAAATGGTCTGATCACACTACTGTTTATTGCAACATTGCTGGGTATTTATAGACAATTTTGATATTTTGTTAAGGTCGAATGGTTGAGTTAGGCTCCCTGCTATTGTAATATTTTTATGAAGAACACTGGTTCTCTGGTTATGTATTTGTTCTTGAGACATCTTGGTTAATCTAAGTCATCTTTCTTGCTGCATCTTATTTTCCTCTGATACTGAGAGAGTTCATGATTGACTGATTCATATGGATTGTTGTGACTATATTATGGTGAATGTTTGATTATAGTGTTGCTATAATTTATTTCAGTTTCTTTGAGATTTGAATTCAAGAGGATCTTGCATTTAAGTTCTTCCTCCTTAGGCTGTTGGAAGACCTGATGTCCACATTAGACCTCTACACTCTCCTCACCAAAGTCTTCCCTCTATTCACCCTTACTCCAACTTACTGACTGAAGTTCTTTCCAAACCTCAATTTCTTATGCATTCTAGTCCATATTTCTGAGTTATAACATTATTATCATTGAGTCCTCTCCATTTGATCACCTAAAATTCATTTACATTTACTGTATAAACTAATGGGTACTGGGCTTACCTTCTATGCAATCCAAAGGTGACTTCTAGTGATAAAAGATATCATACCAAGGCAAGGCACCCATCACCTTGTTTCACTATGAAGTCTTCCCAAGGAAAATTCATCTGCGACAACTTGACTCCACTATCCACCTCATGGCATAGTTAGCCAATCTACTCCAAGAATTGCACGTCCAGATTACCTTTGTCTCACTACTTCATCACATGGCCATGCTATTGCATCTTCCCCTCTATTCCTTTGAATGGTTAGGCTTCACCCTCAACCGTGTTGGCCAAAGAAAGAGAAATTTCCATGTCTAATTAATCTCTTTCATGTTGCAATATGTTTGTCTGCACAATCCTCTAAACGAATGCAAGTCCTCAACTCACCTCCTTTCATCAATTCACCTCAACATTTGAAACGAGTGTGGCCAAAATACCTTTTCTCCTCAAACTTCCCAACAAATTGTCTAAAGTTCTCCAAGTAGAATGAATCACCTCAAATAACTTCCATACCTTAGGCATGTTCAACCCAATACTCTACCAACCTAAACCAATGCCCCCACTAGATCTTCGTGTCATCGAAAAATCATCCCCAAGTCACCAAGGTTCACTCTGCCTCATCCAATGTACCATACCAAAGGTGAGATAACACCACACAAGTCACCTGGTCTACGTTCTTCCCATTCAGGTTGACTACCAACAATTCTTGGTCGACTTCCTTACTAACTCCATCTGTCTCCTAGAAAAACAATACCTTGCACCTGATGCAAGCATTCAATATTTGGCACTATCATCATGAATACTAAGTTATCACATGACCAAATGTCTAGATAAGGAACCAAACACCAAGTAACCTCATCCATCATCTCAAACTTGGTACATACAAACTTCATTGCGCACTTCACCGCGACGACTTGCCCAACGCACCTCATAAAAAAATTAGGCATATTCCTAAAGCCACCTCCATGACTACATCCAATCTACCTAATTCCAACACAAGACTCATCCAAGTAGGTCTCCCAATATCTCTTCACATTCATCCCATCAAGGCGTCCCAAATTCTACATAAGTTCTTCAAATATGCAACACTTGAGTCACCCTCAAGTATGTCGGTTCTCACCATGAAAACTGATTGCAATTGAACCACCAAGTCATCTAAATTCCCTTCAAATAACTCACTGCTACACTTATGAAATGCAAGAAATCAAACCAACCATACCTTTTCAAGCAACATCCTTCCCTGCAACCATGGTTCAAGTCTGCTATCTTGGACCTCTACTTTCCCAAGCAACTAAATCTCCACATCAAATCTCCTCAATCACCATATGTAGCTCCATAATCACACAATACCTTCACTATGATACAAGGATGATTCCATCGATACACTTCAGAAATCCGTCTAAGTCCCAAACTTCCCATGCAACCGATCGAACTCATGTCCATTGCCTCCCATCCTCGTACCTTGATTGCGTCTCCTTCAAGGAACCATGCACTCATTCCCTGACTATCAAGTCATAATACTGTTAATTGATTTTTGTTTCTCTATGAATATATACCTCGTCCAAAGGTTGTGGTCAACCCATTATTCCAACATCCTAGATCAACTCAATTGTTGTTCTCGGGGATGCATGACACAAATAAATCATGATGGAAACGTTCCCAACCAACTACCTGCTATGAAGCTACTCTAGGTCGCCTCAATTCTTCCAATTCACCCAATTCCTTTACCTTGATGCAACCCATAATGTCTCCCCTTTACAATCACTTATGTGATCACCCTTTGTGCTTCGCTTACATTATCACTTTTTCAGTTACATCTGCGACAACTCATGCAACAATCCCGGATTTAACTGCCTTTCCCAAGTGCTTGATTCACCCAATGAAATTTGAACCTAGTCTCTCCAAGGTGTGCACAACATGTCCGACACTGACTTTCATTAGAAAAAAAACTGAAAAAGTCAATACCCAAACTATATTTGTGATTAAGTCTGCAACAAGTTATGCGGTGAATTCAATGATGAGTTATGGGATCACCCACCCCGTCCAAGTTATTTGTTTCACCACAAATTATTCTTTTGGTTGGCACAAGGTGTGTGACCATCTCAAGATTCCCATCAAACCATCAATCGAACCTATGTTTTAAGTCTGTGATGAACTGATTCACTCCACCGAATGATTCACCAAGTCTGTGAATGTTCCCACTAAATTGCCTTTGCAACAAAATACCCTCAAATATTTCTCTGATACCATATATCATCAATATTGTGGTGAATATATTACAAAACATTCTCCAAAATATGCAACAATCAAGTTGTAATACCATATATCATCGAGATAGTGGTGAATATATCCCCAACCCTTCTCCAAAAGCTACAACGAATCAACTTTGATACCATCTATCATGTCCCCACAGTGTGCCTTATGATCATACACCTCTTGAGGGCATGTGACACCGCGATGTTTTTCACTTGGATTCTTGGAAACACCAAGGATACTTCATTCAGACTATGCCTCTTCACCTATATCATACCCATACTTCGTTCTAGGCTACAAGCGAGTCACATTCCTACTCCAGTGCAATTCTTGTATACTTAGAAAATAGTTAACAACTTTAACACTTAGTCATATTTAATCATACATCCATGAACATGAGAAGCCAAGAGAACAAAAACAAAATAAATGAAAGAAACAAATCATCTAACCAAATCGTCATCTTGGGTGTGCACACACCAACTGGTTGGCCATGCTACTTCAATTTGCACCTCAAGAACTAATTTCGAATTCTAATAACAATTAATTAATAAAGAAGCATGAAATAATTGCATATGCATTAATCAAGATTCATGCTAGACTAAAAAAGAATGCTTAAACATGCCTTGCAAAAAAATAACTAACAAGAAGGAACATTATAAATACATATCTTAGAGATAATAGTTAATACACAATGGAAATAAATATATAAGAAAAGGAAACCATGATAGAGAACACTTATCTGAAACAAAACCAATCACCAACTAGCTACAGACCAAGGATGTTCCACCCATCCTTAGACATTGTCATTCAAAATCTCAACATCGGGTCACCCCTGAGGCAAGGCTATGAATCCACAAGGAAAGGTTCCAAAGAGACAAACATCTTCCAAAACTAGTCAATACTCAGTCTCTCATAGGTTTCTCAACACACAACAATTGAAAGTACATCGACTCTCTTATCTCCAGCCTACACCACCCAAGGACAATGAACCCCCTTCATTATCATGCAGTCCTTCAGGATGCCCACTTCTTTCCAAGGCTCCAGTGCATTTGGTCAGGATTCTCCATGCTAGGACTTCTTTCTAGGGATTTAGTGCATCGTAGGAATGCATGCACCAATTCATGGTTGGAATACACCAGTAATTACTACAACCAACAAAAAAATGGTTTCTTTCCTCAAAAAATTGTTCCCATGTCCCTACCAAGAACAAGAATGAATGAATGATGAACCAAATGATGATAAACCATGAATGAAATAATGAACCCCCAAACAATCCAAAGAGGGGTTTATATAATTACATGAAATCAAGAACCACGTGGCCTTTCCCCAAAGAAGCTCATGTAACCACTTTTCTCAATTAAAACCAAGATGGGTGAATAAAGTATAATAAAAATACTTATCCCCTTTATCCCCCCTCTCTTGTGGAATCACATCCCTCTATAACTCTGTCCTTGTCTATCTTGCATCCAACGATGTATTTTATTATTAACAATGATCAAAATATTACATTTCCTAGGAACTATGACCCCTTTTTAATTGTTTAGGCACTTTGGCCTTTCATCAGATAAACAAAATAAATTACTAATATGGGGACTTAAAACTTGGGTATTACATTCCCCTCCCCCTTATTTTGGAAACGTCTTCAATGCATATACAAAACAAAAAAAAAAAATTCAAAATTATTCAAAAAGTCACGGGTTCTCTTCCCACATGGCATATTCATGCTCCCAAGTAACATCTTTAGGACCATAGTAGGTCCACTAGAGTTTTACCAATTCTATGATTCGATTTCAAAGAATTTTGACTTTTCTGGCCAATATGCGCACCAGATGGACTTGAAAGTCTCCTTCTGGCTCCACCTGAATCAAATTCCAATTAATAACATGGTTAGGATCATGCACATGCTTTTTCAACAAAGAGACATGCAATACATTGTGCACATTCATGGAAGTAGGCAATGCAAGCATGTATGCAACTGACCCTATTATGTCCAATATTTCAAATGGTCCACAAGATCTAGTTGTTGGCTTTGTATAGCTTCCCAACTTCAATGAGATATTCTTGGGATTCAATTTCAAAAGCACATGCTCTCCCACTTTAAATTCTCTAGTTGTCTTGTTCTTATCTACATAACTCTTCTCTCTATCTTGTGCTGCCTTGAAATTCTACTTAATTTTAACCATCTGGTCTTCCATATCCTTGAGAAATTATGGCCCAAGTACTACTCTGTCCAGTGGGTTGTCTCAACTCACTGGAGTATTTCATTTTCTACCATACAAGGCTTCAAATGAGTTCATCTTCAATGAAGTTTGATACCCATTATTATAGGCAAACTCAACCAAATGCAATTAATCTTCCCCCTTAGATGGATTATCCATCACATAAATTCTCAATGTGCCCAAATTCTATAGAATACAATTATTTTACCTTAAAAATAGCCCAAATTTTATAGAAATTATATAAATCCTTAGAAATTTGAATAATTTTACAAAACTATTGCCAAACATTTATAGTTTTCATATTAAGGACTAGTAAGATTCGTCAAGGTTTCTACATTATGAGATAAATTTTCATCCTTAAAATTATCCCTGGTTCTAGAAGCTTTTGTTGTTTTGGGGTTGAGATAGTTTGTAGGCTCAGATTGTTTATGAAATAAAAAAAGAAACCATCTTGTCTCCCTATGTTTCCAAGAATTTTTGGCTTATTTTTAGCTTGAATTTGGGGGCCCATGAATCGTGTATTCTATAGTTTCTTTTAGCATCTTTTGTCAGTTTTTCTTTGATTGGAAGAAAAAAATAAAAACCCTAGTTTTTTAGGTCTCTTTCTTTCTTTGCATTTTCTTTGCATTGTTATTTGAAAAAGAAAAAGAATTAGCATAGGGTTGTGTTTTATTTTCATATTGAAAGCATTTCAAAAGAAAAATAAGAAAACAAATACTTTCATTTGCTCTATTGTTTCACTCGAAAGTTGCATTGTGCATTTTGCATGGAAAGGAGAAAATATTGCATTTTTAGGTTTGAAGGATTGTTCATGCTTTTTTCTTGAAGCTCTTTTTCAGAATTAGTGTAAAGTCTTCTTTGCCAGTGTTCTAATTAGTTTCTTTTTCACAAGAGTCTCAAACAACATAAGTTTCACTTCCATTCCTTGAGTAAGAAAATCCCCTAAAATGAATGTGCTAATTTAAATTATATTAGTAACACTTTTTCTAGGGTTCACCAATAGCTTAGGCTAGGGCCTTGTATTAGGTGTGGATAGATAAACTCTCCAAGGCCAACCAAAACTTAACTAAGGTTTTTGTGCTAGGGTGTGAAAAATACACCTTGTAATTACTCAATCTGGGAAGTTCCTCTAACACATGAGTCAAACATGAGGCCCCATGGAGGAAAATGACATAGATATCCACTCTTAATCCCAACAAATCGTTTGGGAGAGTGTGTATTAGGGGAGAATATTGTAGCGCCATTGAACTGACTTGTGTCAGACATTTGAGACACTTGGATCCATCCAAGGTACTCTAAGAGTGATTCTGGACCTGTTGCATTTTATGCCTCGGGAGGATCTTCGGGCTTATTTACCCTAACCATACACTCGACCGACTGTCAGTTGTACCCCCCTGGTTGTTGATTACAGGTTGGTGTCCTAGTTTCCATTATATTGATTGACACACATGTGAATGCAAGAGGTGTATCATGGTACCTGAGGTAGACTTTGTACTCTCGGAGAGACACCCAAAGGGACCGTCAGTCGGAGGTCTGGGTAACTGCTTCTCATGGCCAGTCGTTTTCCTTTGTGAATTCTTTGGATGATCAAGACTTCATCTCCCTAGGTTGGAAACATTCAGAAGGGTGGTTTGTTTGGTTTGTATCTTTTTAGGATTTTCTTCTTAGTGGTGTGTTCTATGCTCCCTGTTAAATTATGATCTTGATTTCTTATGCGGATTAATTATTTTACTTTCTTCAATACTTTGATTCCATCTTAATACACTTCAACAATTCCAAATCATAATCGAATAGCAATAATTATGTAGATAATTAAACATGCATATCAACAACACATATACCCTGGGGAAATCCTTTGCAGGGAGAAAAACCCCAACAAACAATATTGCTTTATTGCATTAATAATGTAAGATCTCTTACAAATATCCACCATGAATGTTTTGCTCTCAAAGATCTTGCCAACATGACTCTGACCTAACAAATACTTACAAGACCTTGCTGAAATACACCTCTGATATGATGCCTCTTTATCACTGATGTGCTCCTTTATTACTTCACCCTCAACCTGCATATGAAAACTGTGTTTCAAAAATGTGTTGCAGAACTGTGTTGAAGAGAGGGTTCAACCTCTTCTTATATAGGCTGAAGAGGGGAAGAGGGGAAACTCGAAATAGTAACCTGATTGCATGCATTAAACATAACGCAACTTCATGCTTTAGTTCGAACTTAGAACTAGACTTGAGATTGGTTACAACTCAACTTTACACTTTAGTTCGAACTTAGAACTAGACTTGAGATTGGTTACAACTCAGCATTACACTTTAGTTTGAACTTAGAACTAGACTTGAGACTGACATGCTTTAGTTCGAACTTAGAACTAGACTTAAGACTTTAGATGCAACTCAACATTACACTTTAGTTCTAAAATAGAACTAGACTCAAGACTTTAGTTGCAACTCAACATTACACTTTAGTTCTAAAATAGAACTAGACTCAAGACTTTAGTTGCAAATCAACATTACACTTTAGTTCTAACATAGAACTAGACTCAAGACTTTAGTTACAACTCTTGACAAGGCAATTCAAAATTCTCTTCATGGTGGATAATGTTTACATGTGCCAATGCACTAGATGAATACAATTACATCATTTGCAATATTAGGAATATCGTTTGTTTCTAGCTCATGGGAATTTTATATTCAACCTAAATTTTGCTACATGCCTTGAATTTTTCTCATGGCTCACAAGGTTTGACTAGGCTCACAGAGGTTGTATGTTCCCCCTGACTTTTGCACTAGTCTATCTATGCTCACAGAGGTTGTACGTTCCCCCTGACTTTTTCACTAGACTGTCTATGCTCACAGAGGTTGTACGTCCCCCTTGACTTTTGCATTAGACTCACATAGCATCTTGTTCATCCTGACTTTTGGTTTGACTCAAAGAGGTTGTACATTCCCCGTGGATTTTTTCAATACCTCACAAGACTGGTTGATTATCCAAATCTCCTTGGCTAGCCTCAGGGTGGCCCATATGGCCTCTCATTAGAGAATGATTGTCGATGCTGCCAAATTTACCACTCCCTAGTTTTACATAGTGAGTTAGTCAGTCATTGATTTGGGTCTCTGACCTAAGGTGGTAGACCACCCACTCCGAAAATCGTGAGGACTTTTCGATCTTCCTCTTAGAAACATGGAGCCGCCTCTTTATAGGCGTTGTTTTTTATACCACTGGTTCGCTAGAGTTAGTGTGTGAGACTTTTACCAACTTGAACGATCCCGCAAGGGAAGAACCTGTGCATAAGATATTCATGGAAAAATTTATTGATGATACCAACCAAGGAACCCCTTCGTAAGGGTATTCTTGTTCTTTTACTTTATTTAGAAACATTGGTGTCCCTTTGATGGCCATGTTGTACATTCCTAGGTTGAATGTGGGGTTGTTAGTTTGGTTGGGTACCATTCCAAATGTCTCTAATTCTCTTGATGCTTCTCAGTTAAGAACCTTATGTCATGGGCATCATGTTGATGTTCCTTCGTCAACAAAGTTGTGTCCTCCTCCTTCTACCTTCTCTAGTGAAAGTATAGCTACTAGTAACCGGAAGTCTAAACGAAATAGAAAGAGGAAGAATAGGAAGAAAAATCACCAACCTCTGTGAGTCATGTTGGAGATAGGTCATCAACCTATGCAAGTCATGTTGAAGACCAACACCTAGCCTCTACAAGTCATGCTGGGAGAAAACAACCAACCTATGCTAGTCACATTGGAGAGTTGTCAACAACCTCTGTGAGTCATGTTGGGGGAAAGGACCTAGCCTCTGTAAGTTATGCCGGGGGAAAAATTCCAGTCACTACTAGTCATACTAGCGATAGGTCTATAGCCTCTGCGAGTCATGTTATCAACCAACAACCAACCTCTTCTAGTCGTGCTGGAGAGTTTTCAACAACCTTTTCAAGTCATGTTGGGAGCAAGCACCCAGCCTCTGTAATTCATGTTGGGGGGGGGATTCTAGTCACTTCTAGTCATACTGGTGATAGGTATGTAGCCTGTGTGAATCATTTTATCGACCAATCACCAACCTCTGCAAGTCATGTTGGATATGTGCAACCAACCACTGTTAGTCATGATGGGGACATTGATTCTATTGAGAAACCTAGACGGATAGGATGTAAGACTAAGTTCCCTTGTAAGTATCACCTTACTCATATGTTCCCTGGAATTCCAAAGGCACAAAGATTGTGGTCCCTCTATGCAATATATTTTTATTCTGAGTCTTCTGATGTTGTCTCGCAGACTATTCAACGATTGGTTGAGAAAGTGGTATTATCGATGCAATCTTCAGCTGATCCCACTCCTTTTTTGGGGGGTGATGCACCTTTAGACCATGTTGTATCGCAGCCTATTCAGCCAGTGGTTGAGGAAGTGTTCATGCCGATGCAATCATTGGTTGATCCCACTCTTCTCTTGGAGAGTGTCAATTCTACCAAAGTGGTCACGCCAATGCAATATTTGGTTGATCCCACTCTTCTCTTAGAGAGTGTTGAGTCTACCAAAGTGATCAGGTTGATGCAATATTCGACTGATCCTACTCTTCTAATGGGGAGTGATGTGTCTACCGACTATATTTTAAGCATTTATAGTTCAATACTTTTAGAACAAGGGGGCATTCTACTCACTTCAAGAACACCCCCTCCAAGCCCTAGGATGGTTTACCTTGATTGGAATGACCTTTTTGAGCTTCATCTTCCTTCTTCTGCACCATTTCAAATAAGCGTTTAACTTAATTCAAAAAACATTTATCGATGTATAGTAGATGAAGGAGCCTCCGCAAGTATTTTATCCTCGTTGACTTGGAAAGATTTGTGCTCTCCCAAGCTTGTGTCTCCATCGCATGAGTTGTTGGATTTTGATAGATGTCCTGGTGAATATTTGGGGATTCTTCCTCAGTTTCCTATCTCATTAGGTGGGAAGACTGTCCTTGTTGATTTTATAGTGGTACAAGGCCCGTTAGATTTCAATATGCTTCGTGGGCGTGATTATGTATATGCTATGAATGTTGTGGTGTCTACGCTCTTCCAGGTGATGCATTTCCCTCACAATGGAAGCATTATCACTATCGAACAACTGGAATCTTATAATCACCATCCTAATTCAACATTAGTTCAGGATGCCCCTTTATATGTTCCTAGTGTTCATGTAGACTCTACCCCACCACAGATTAATTATGTGGCATCTTATCCTCGGTGTTCAATTTCTCCTGAGAAGGAACTTGTTCACTCATGTTTTCCTTATCGGGACTTGGTCTCGGCAATTGATCCATTGGTTTATCCAATGGGGGCATGGGATCCCTTGCTTCTCCCTCTTGGTCCAAGTGATCTCAAGTTTCCTTTTGAGTCAGATCTCACTATTTGTATATCCTCAAGCCTTTGTGCTTGTGATTCTTCGCTAATAGAATCTATCAATCCTAGCCAAAACCATCCTAGCCAAAACCTCCATTGTCATATGGAATATGGTCACTTTTCTTCTCCCTTTGGGACTATTAACCCTCCTAATTCACATGATTTCTCATATATTGAATTGCCTTCGGATGAGGCTATCCTTGAAGCCATTACTACAGTTTCCATACCGTGGAAAGACTTACACTGTGGTTTGTGTTTTCTTCCCTTTTGGGAGACTTTCCAGGTTGACTACCAAAGAGACTCTTGGTCAGAGCCTAGCAGCAGGCTCTACTTGAACCAGTATTATGCATGAGCCGTAAGGATGTGCGGTGCCATGTATCATATTGTATAGTCCAAGTTTGTTTTTTTCATGTTTTGTATTCAATAGAACCTCGTATTTTGTTAAGTTTATATCTATATTGGATTTATTAACTTCTAGAGGAGTGTTATTGGCCTTATATACAGGATATTGGAGACATTTTTCTTTGACATTTTTTAGTCATATTGATCCGTTCTGATAGGTATTGACCTTGAAACTGGCATATAGATTAGATTTTTCCCTACTTGCATTTTGTTCATTATCCATTTCCTGGTTGATTTCGCCTTACGATCGACCCCACTAAATTGTGACACTAACCTTCCTTGATGATAAGTGTGTCGTACTTTATGTGGTAAATCCTCCCTTCCATGGGAATCCTATTTAGAACCTTGTTTTCCATTTGGTGCCCATGTAGAATTACTTGATAGGCACGAGAGTCTCATTTAGTCCCGTCGTGACTTTGTGTTGAAACCTCATTATTCTTCTTCATCTTTTTTTTGGATTATACCCGAGGGACTCCCTAAGAACATGGTTTGTTGTCTTTCAATCTCTCTTAAACTTTGAAAGCAACATATAATGAGAGATTATTTATTATTTTTGGTCTTGTTTAGATTACTTAAGAAACGAATCCCCCTTGGAGTCTTCTTTGAGCCCTTTTCAGACTCTCCAAAATTGAAAAGATTGTTGGGCGATATTGTTTCCCTTCACGCTCATCAAACTAAAACTTGAAGGAACATCTATCCAACGGTAGTTTACCTCTTTTTCAGTTCAGATGGTTAATTTATGAATAAAAGTATGCCCTAGGAGTTTCGGTTCACTGGGAGAGTATTCTTAGGTGTAAGTTTAACCCTTTTTCGGGCTTGAGGGGCTAAATTTTTGAAAAAGGGCCATTCTCCTTGGTTTTGGTTTATCTCTTTTTTGGGCCTTGGAGATTATCTATGAGAAAGGAACCCCCCCCAAATTCCATAGTTAACACTTTTCAGACTCCCTAAATATGAAAATATCTTTGAGTGATCTTATTCCTTTCACACTCGTTAATTGGTCCAGAAGGAATACCTATTTAGAATAAGTTTAACCCTTTTTCTAGCCAATAGATTATCTAGGAAAAAGGTACACCTAGGGAGACACGTCTCACTGGGAGAGTTCTCCTAAGTTAGATTTTATACTTTTTTGGGCTAAGGAGACTAAACTTAGAAAAAGGTTGTTAGTCCATAGTTAAGTTCTTTTCAAACTCCTTAAAATTGAAAAGATGGTTGAGTGATCTTGTCTCAGTCACACTCGTTAAAATGGTTTTGAAGAGACGTCCTTTCGATATAAGTTTAACTCTTTTTTTGAACGGACTGGACTAATTATGAAAAAGGAACTCTCGAGAGTCTTCTTTTAGTGTTTTTCAGACTCTCTAAACGTGAAAAAACACCGAGATTACCTTCTTTGGGCTCATAAAACTTCACATGGAAGGAGTCTTGTTGTGTCATACTTAATCGCATCCCATGTCTCATCCTTACGTCTTTGTCCTAATGTCGGATTCATGTTGTTGTTAACTGAACCTTCAAAGCATTCCTTAAATGCAAGCCTTATAGAACTTTTTTCCCTTGCGATTTGACACCTTGACCCATGAAGGAATTTTTCCTGAGTGTCCTTATCCTGCACATGTCTTCTTTGACTAAGCACCAATATGTTCCATGCACTTGGAACTAGTTTTCTTTTCTATGACACTTGTTCCTCCTTTGTAACATAGCATTATTTTATTCTTTTTCAAGCTCATTAAAAATTTGAAAAAGAAAAAAAAAAAAAATATTCCAAAAAGAGGGGATGGGATATACATTATGTTTTTTTGGCAGCGTGATAGTCGCCCTTGAACAAAGCACATCCTTCTTTTTTTTCTCCAAGCATTGGGATCTAGGATGACCTTAAGAAATTCTTCTCATTACATAGAGTTGTGTCCTCCTCCGTTTGGTTACTCTTCCAAACATATGGAGAGTTTGTGGTGCCTCCCACGTCACTTAATTATGTCAATAATATGATTCATGAGTCTCATCATTCTCTCATGATTTTGTCCAAGGGGAGTTTTATCCAACCTAAGTCAGTCATTCTGTCGTTGATATCTTGACTTTCATGAGTCAGCCATCATGAGAGTCCAATCAAGTTTGGATTCAAAATCAATGAAGTTATGTGCCTGATGATCGAGATCCTCCAATATTTCCTCAACAACATGTCAAGGACCTCAGAGTAGTGAGTCTTACACTCCTATTTTACTCCTAAATGAGTTTTGAATATCTTGAAGTTGTTTCTCTAGCTATGAAGTCCTCATCTCTAGCCATAGGTGTCAATGCTTCTTGAAGATGCATATTATATTGTACTTGTATATCTTCATACGATTTTGAGATGTAGATCTGTTGTGTATTTTTCACGGATACACTTTAAATAGACATTTATATTTTGCCTAGTAGTCATATATGACATGGATCTGCAGTGTACTTGATTGGCAACCATGCTTAGTTCATCTCAATCATGGGTATTCCCACCTCAAAGAGATTATCATTATTTTGCAAATGGCACACTCGTGAACACTCGTCTCGGGCTCACTCAACTTTGTGCTTTCCAACTGTGTAAAGATATTGTAATGTACTTCGACCATCAATTGTTCTTCTCACCTCACACATTAGTGAGCATCTGTTATAGTCAAAAATTCCTTATATGTGCATACAATACATTGGCCCTTCCATTTGCATACTTTTCCAAAATACCGTTGGGGCTTCCTTTTAAAAAACCATTTTTTGGAGAGTGTACGTACCATGTTGAACTAATATCTCGCGTACACACACGTTTTGCATGCTAGTTAGCCCATGTACACGTGCATGTTGCATGATGGATAGCCTACGTTTACCTCCAAAAGTTTCAAAAAATATAAAAAATGTGCGGAAATCGATGGAGTTTATGGGCTATGAAGGGTTTCCTAACCATTTTACCCCTTGCATCCTGTCCCCAAACCGAATAACCATATTTTTCTCATATAAAAAGAGGAATTGGGGAGTAATTATGAAAATAAGTAAGAGAATAAGAAAACTCTGCCAATATCCCTTCCCTTTCTTAGCCCAAGATTTAAATCCCATTCTGAGTTTACCTTCCCCTCCATCCTTTCTCCTTATGCAACCCTTCCTCCTTCCCTTGGTGATAAGTTGGTTGCGAGAAGATAATGTGGGATTGATGCACTTGGAGCCATGTCATAGGATCCCATGCCTGGTTCATGGAGTGGTTGCCAACAAAGGTTGTAATCCTTTGTGTCTTAAAATTGAATAAAAGAGTTCGTCCTTGTCCCAAAATCGTATGTTTGTATGATTTTGTTAATTTATGCATTTATATCTATGTCTAAACTTTGAAAGTGATCAGTAGAAGTGGCATATGTTGTTGCATTGTATTCCTAAACTTTTGCAGGTCAGCTTTGGGAGGAGCTCCATGATCTAAGAGGCAACAACAAGTGAAATAGGTCTACACCAACCGCAAAGACTAAAGGTGCTCTCACTAATCCTTTTTCCTTTCTTTCACATCACTTAATCTAGTTGGTTTTGGGGTAGCTTAAGGATAGAACAATATTTTAAGGGATTTAGCACTCTGCCTTTACCTTTGACCAAGTATAGGGGGATTTTCCCCGTATCATAATCCCCTCAATAAATTTGAAGTAAACTTAGTGTCTATGTCTGAAACAATTTCCTTAGGTATCCCATTCAACCTAGCAATTCCTCCCATGTGAATTTTTGCAATATTAGATGTTGTATGAGTTATATTTACCGGAACAAAATGAGTAGCCTTTGTCAATTTATCAACCACTACCATTATTGAATCATGTTTCCTTGTTGTCCTAGGAAACTTAGTTATAAAATCAATGGTTACCACTTCTCATTTCTTCTCTAGAATTGGTAATGGTTGTTTCAAACTCATTGGGTGTTTATTCCCAGCCTTCACTCTCTAACATTCCATACATATGGCAATGTAAAAGACAACATCCCTCTTCATTCTAGTCCAAAATAATTGGCTTCTTACTGTTGCAATTGTTTTCAATTAACCAGGATGTTCAACATATGGAACAATATGCATTTCTTTTAATACCAAATTTCTATGTTCTCAAGAACTAATAACATAAATTCTATTATTATGCATAAGTAATCCATCTTCCTTAATCTCATACTCTTTAATTTTGTGTTGTACATTTTCCTGCTCTAAATTTGTTTTTATGTGTAAGTAATGTTGATCTGTAACAACAACATCTAAAATTTTGCTCTTCAAATATGATTGATGCATACTAATGGTTGTAGCATGCAATGTATCCTTATTTTGAGTGCATCAATAAATTTATTTTATTTTCCTTTGATATGCTTGATGTCAAAGTCATACTCACTTAAAAATTCCATCCATCTTGTCTTCCTAAGACTCAAAGTTGGATGTTCAAAAAGATATTTCAGACCACAATGGTCTGTCCTTAATTCTTGTTGGCCAAAGCAAGAGAAATGCCAAAGCAAGAGAAATTCCCATGTCTAAGTAATCTCTTCATGTTGCAATATGTTTGTCTGCACAGTCCTCCAAATGAATGCAAGTCCTCAACTCACCTCCTTTCATCAATTCACCTCAACATTTGCAATGAGTGTGCCCAACATACCTCTACTCCTCAAACGCCCCAAAAATCTATCTAAAGTTATCCAAGTAGAATGAATCACCTCAAGGAACTTCCATTCCTTAGGCATGTTCAACCCAATACTCTACCAACCTAAACCAAAGACCCCCATCAGATCTCTGTGTCATCGGAAAATCATCCCCAAGTCACCAAGGTTCACTCTGCTTCATCCAATGTACCATACCAAAGGTGAGAGAACACTACACAAGTCACTTGGTCCAAGTTCTTCCCATTCAGGTTGACTACCAACAGTTCTTGGTTGACTTCCTTGCTAACTCCATCTGTCTCCTGGAAAAAAACTACCTTGCTCCTGATGCAAGCATTCAATCTTTGGCACTATCATCTCAACTACTAATTTATCACATGACCCAATGAATCTGGATAAGGAACCAAACACCATGGCACATTATCCATCCTCTCAATCTTGGTACATACAAACTTCATTACACACTTCGTTGTGACGAATTTCCTAACACATCTCATCGAACAGTTAGGCACCTTCCTCAAGCCACCTCCATGACTAGATCCAATCTACATAATTCCACCACAAGACTCATCCAAGTAGGTCTCCCAATCTCTCTGCTCATTCATCCCATCAAGGCATCCCAACTGCTACATAACTTCTTCGAATCTCCAATACTTGATTCACCCTCAAGTTTGTCGGTTCTCACCATGAAAACATATTTCATTTGAACCACCAATTCATTTGAATTATCTTCAAATAACTCAATGCTACACTTATGAAATGCAATAACTTGAAACTAACTGTACCTTTTCAAACAACATCCTTCGCTGCAACCATGGTTCAATTCTGCTATCTTGGACCTCTACTTTCCCAAGCAACTAAATATCCTCAATCACCATATGCAACTCCATAAACATGCAATACCTTCACTGTGATACAAGGATGAGTCCATCCATACACTTCAGAAATTCGTCCAAGTCCCAAACTTCACATGCAACCGATCGAACTCATGTCCAATGCCTCCCATCTTCACACCTTAATTGCTTCCACTTCAAGGAACCATGCACTCACTGCCCGACTGTCAAGTCATAATACTACTAATCGACTATTGTAACTCTATGAAGAGATACCTTGTCCAAAGGGTTGCGATCAACCCACTCTTCTAACAACCTAGCTCAACTCAATCGTTGTTCTCGGGGATGCATGACACAAAGAAATCATGATGGAAATGTGCTCAACCAACTACCTGCTGCGAAGCTGTTTTAGGTTGCTTCAATTCTTCCAATGTACCCAATTTATTTACCTTGATGCAACCTAGAACTGCTCCCCTTTGTAATCACTTATGTGATCACCCTCTGTGCTTCGCTTGCGTGATCACTTCTGCGGTTAGATCTGTGACAACTCATGCAACAATCCTGCATTCAACTGCCTTGCCCAAGTGCTCAATTCACCCAATGAACTCTGAACCTATTATCTCCAAGGTGTGCACAACATATCCGACACTAACTTTTGTTACAAATCAAACGAACCGATTCAATACCCAAACTATCTCTGCGATCAAGTCTGTAACAAGTTATACGATGAATTCAACGATGAGTTAAGCGATCACCCACTCTGTCCAAGTGCTTTGTTTCACCACAAATTATGCTCTTGGTTTGCACAAGGTCTGTGACCATCTCATCCTTCCCATCACACCATCAACTGAACCTATGTTTTATGAACTAATTCACTCCACCAAATGATTCACCAAGTCTGTGAACGTTCCCACTAAACTCCCTTTGTAACAAACTACCTTCAAATATTTCTTTGATACCATCTATCATCGAGATAGTGGTGAATATATTACAAACACTTCTCCAAAATATGCAATGATCAATCTTGAATACCATATATCATCGAGATAGTGGTGAATATATCCCCAACCCTTCTCCAAAATCTGCAATGAATCAACTTTGATACCATCTGTCATGTCCCCATAGTGTGCCTTATGATCATACACCTCTTGAGAGCATGCGACATTGCAACATTTTCACTTGCATTCTTGGAAACACCAAGGATAATTCATTCGGACTATGCCTCTTCACCTAGATCATACCCATACTTCATTCTAGGCTACAAGCGAGTCACATTCCTACTCCAGTGCAATTCTTGTATACTTAGACAATTGTTAACAACTTTAACATTTAGTCATATTTAAGCATAGATCCATGAAAATGAGAAGCCAAGAGAACAACAACAAAATAAATGAAATAAACAAAGATATAGTGTGGGTGACACAAACCATGCCTAACACCTTAATGAGTCTTTTTTCTTGCAAAATAGTTACAATATAAGCATTATTGGCTCGGTTTACAACTTCGACGGAGTCAAATGACTTGCCTCACCTCACCAAGATACTCATAAATAGATTCATCACACCAATACTCTTTGTCGTAATCATCTATGAAACATCGTGTGGTGCACCTCAAACATTCCGACAACCACATACTTGTTGTCTCTTTGTTTCCACGGACTTCACGGATTTTGATACTGCATCATACATTCCTCTGATAGACCTACATTTCTAGACTTCACCAAAATTACCCAAGAGAATATTTCCCAACTATGTCCAATGAATCCACCTCAAGGCAACACAAGTCCTCCCATATGGAGAGACTTGGCTCCTTGAGGGATATAACCCTCTTTGTCTACCTCAGAACCGTAGAGATGTTCTTTCTCTCCTTGTCTTCCAAGCCACCTTCTTGGTTATGTTCCATTGTGCCTTTATAGGTTCTCATTCATCGTGTCTCTTTTCACATGGATGAGCCGACCTATCAGTTCACCAAGTTGTGCCCCTTCGCAAGGTTGGTTTGAATCCTCATGTGGGCACATTCATGTGACTTGCCCAGCTGACCCAATAAACACTTTGTTCTGTCGCATGGCTAATCCACCAATTCATCTAACCAAATCGCCATCTTGGGTGCGCATGCCACCAACAGGCTAGCCACACTACTTCGATTTGAACCGTAAGAACTCATTTCGAATTCTAATAACAATTAATTAAGAAAGAAGCATGAAATAAATGAAATAACTGCATATGCAATAATCAAGATTCATGCTATACTTAAAAATAATGCTTAAACATGCCATGCACAACAATAACTAGCAAGAAGGCACATTATAAATACATATCTTAGAGATAATAATTAATACACAGTGGAAATAAATATATAAGCAAAGGAAACCATGACATAGAGAATTTATCTTAAACTAAACCAATCACCAACTGGCTGCAAACCAAGAATGTTCCACCCAACCTTAGACATTGTTGGTCCAAATCTCAATAGTAGGTCACCCCTGAGCTAAGGCTATGAATCCACAAGGAAAGGTTCTAGAGCGACAACCATCTTCCAAAACCAGTCAATACTCAAGCTCTCATAGATTTATCAACACAAAACAATCGAAAGTACACCAACTCTCTTCTCTCTAGCCTACACCACCCAAAGACAATGAACCCCCTTCATTTTCATGCAGTCCTTCAGGATGTCCACTTCTTTCCAGGGCTCCAGTGCATCTGGTCAGAATTATCCATGATGGGACTTCTTTCCAGGGCTCCAGTACATCTTAGGAACACATACACCCATTCATGGCTGGAATACACTAGTAATTACTACAGCCAACAAAAAAATGGTTTCTTTCCTCAGCAATTTGTTCCCATTTCCCAACCAAGAACAAGAATGAATGAATGATGAACCAAATGATGATAAACTATGAATGAAATAATGAACCCCCAAATAATCCAAAGAGGTTTTTATATAATTACATGAAATCAAGAACCACGTGGCCTTGTCTATCTTACATCCAATGATGTATTTTACTATTAACAATGATCAAAATATTACATTTCCCAGGCACTCTAACCCCTTTTTAATTGTTTAGACACTTTTTCCTTTCATCAAATAATTTTTTTTTTTTATTAATATGGGGACTCGAAACTGGGGTATTACATTCCCCTCCCCCTTATTTTGGCAATGTCCTCAGTGCATATACAAAACAAAAATCAAAATTTCAAAATTCTTCATAAAGTCATGGGTACTCTTCCCACATGGCATCTTCATGCTCCCAAGTAACATCTTCAGGACCATAGCGGGTCCACTAGACTTTTACCAATTCTGTGATTCGATTTTGGAGCATTTTGACTTTTCTGTCAAATATGCGTAGTGGATGGACCTGAAAGTATCCTTCTGGCTCCACCTGAATCAAATTCGAAGTAATAACATGGTTAGGATCATGTACATACTTTTTCAGCAAAGAGACATGCAATACATTATGCACATTCATGGAAGTAGGAAACGCAAGCATGCATGCAACCGACCCTATTATGTCTAATATTTGAAATGGTCCACATGATCTGGTTGTTGGCTTTGTAAAACTTCCCAACTTCAATGAGATATTCTTGGGCTTAACTTTCAAAAGCACACACTCTCCCACTTTAAATTATCTATATGTCATGTTCTTATCTGCATATTTGTTCTCTTTATCTTGTGTTGCCTTGAAAGTATGCATAATTTTAACCATCTAGTCTTCCATATCCTTGGGAAATTATGGCCCAAGTACTACTCTATCTGCTAGGTTGTCCCAAGTCACTAGAGTATTACGTTTTTTACCATACAAGGCTTCAAATGGGTTCATATTCAATGAATTTTGATACCCATTATTTTAGGAAAACTCAACCAAATGAAAGTAATCTTCCCACTTAGATGGCTTATCCATCACATACATTCTCAATGTGTCCTTAATCACTTGGTTGAATCTCTCTGTCTACCCATCTGACTGTGGATGATATGATGTGTTAAAGTTTAGATTTGTACCAAATCCTTTAAATAATTCCCTCCAGAAATTTGAAGTAAACTTAGTGTCTCTTTCTGAGACAATTGCCTTAGGTATCCCATGCAACCTAGCAATTCCCCCCATCTGAATTTCTGCAATATTAGATGTTGTATGTGTCATATTTACTGGAACAAAATGAACATCCTTTGTCAATTTATCAACCACTACCATTATTGAATCATGTTGCCTTGTTGTCCTAGGAAACTTAGTTATAAAATCAATGGTTACCACTTCTCATTTCTTCTCT
Source organism: Picea engelmannii (assembly GCA_009831015.1). Taxonomy (NCBI): domain Eukaryota; kingdom Viridiplantae; phylum Streptophyta; class Pinopsida; order Pinales; family Pinaceae; genus Picea; species Picea engelmannii. Next base: position 134,720 of record ML818566.1, on the reverse strand, counting down.
GGAATTGGTAATGGTTGTTGCAAACGCGTTGGGTGTTTATTCCAATCCTTCACTGACTAACATTCCATACATCTGGCAATGTAAATGACAACATCCCTCTTCATTCTAGGCCAAAATAATTGGCTTCTTACTGTTGCAATTGTTTTCTATTCACCAAGATGTTCAACATATGGAACAATATGCATTTCTTTTAATACCAAATTTATAAGTTCTCAAGAACTAGGAACATAAATTATATTCTTATGCATAATTAATCCATCTTCCTTAATCTCATACTCTTTAATTTTGTGTTTTACATTTTCCTGTTGTAATTTTTTTTTTACGTGTAGGTAATGTTGATCTATAACAACAACATCTAAAATTATGCTCTTCAAATATGACTGATGCATAATAATGTTTGTAGCATGTAATGTATCCTTGTTTTGAGTGCATCAATAAATTTATTTTCTTTTCCTTTGATATTCTTGATTTCAAATTCATACTCACTTAAAAATTCCATCCATCTTGTCTTCCTGACATTCAAAGTTGGATGTTCAAAAAGATATTTCAGATCACTATGGTCTATCCTTAATTCAAACCTCTTTCCCATGAGATAATGCTTCCACATTTTCAATGCATGAACTATGGTGGCAAGATCCAAATCATGTGTGGAATAATTCCTCTCATGTTATTTAATTTTTTTGGACTCATAACTAATGCCATGTCCATTTTGAGTAAGGAATCCACCAATTCCTTCCTTCCAAGCATCTGTACATACCACAAAATTCTCATTTGGGTCAACAATCTTTAAAATAGGTGCACTAGTAAGTAATTCCTTTAAAAAATTAAAATTCTCTTCACACTTTACTGTCCATTCAAATTTCATTCCCTTATTTTGTAAATAAGTGATGGGATAAGCAATCTTAGATAACCCTTTGATCCGGGTGGATATTGGTGGCCACCAACATGTTCCAACTGGCTCCTCTTGTCAGTTTTTTGTACAACATGTTCTTCTGTACTTCTTTGTAATTATGGGTTCTACACTTCCGGGGTTGTCTGAAGCCCTACACATCTTTCAGGTGGATACTAGTGGCCTCCCACCTAATCCAACTGACTTATTTTGTATGTTTTCATGTCATCACATCTTGTTGTACTTCTAGGGTTGTTTTGGGGCCCTAAACAAAAAAAAAAAATTGGCTCGCCATAGTCAAACTGTAGACGGAGTTAGAGTTTGACAGTGTAATGTCTATTTCTCAAAAAGACCTTTCCAATGGGCTATCACACGCCTAAAATGGAGATCGTATGAAAAAGTTACAATTCTTTCATTAATAGAAATCAAGTATTGTTGTATTTCTTTGTTTTTGGCAATTTTCATGAGTAGTTCTTTGTAATTTCTCTGCTTTCATTTCATTCCGAAAATAATCCGGATCAGTGGTATCAAAGTAGGTTTCTCTTGATCATTTTTCAGCGCATGTCCCCGATGAGGTCTGAGTATAGTCAGGTGGGTCTCGAGTTTGTCTCTCTTAAGGACAATCACGCTCGCACACCCAAGAGACCCTCAATGGCGGCAAAAAAGAAAAATGACAAAGCAGAAGATTCTATAAACCTGTTGCTCAAGAAAGCTCTTGCGCGACAAAGGGACGAAATGATGGAGAATTTTTCACACATTCTTCAACGCCTACTGATAGCAACAGGTGCCTCTTCATCAAGCGACCATTTTGGAGGAACCTCTCCCTTCAGGGTACAAGTTAATTTTGATATTCACATCTTTGAAGGTCAGATAGATGCGGATGCCATTGAAAAATGGTTAAATATATTAGAAGGTTATTTCTCTGTTCAAAAAAATTTCGACAGGGAAAAGATCACCTTTTCACTCCTCAAGGCTCTCCCCCATGTCAAACATTGGTGGGAAACTTACTGGGAGTAATGTTCCACGAAGGAATCTGGAATATATAGGGCCAAGCCCACTTGGGATTTTTTTGTGGATTCGGTCAAAGAACAATACTATCTTGTTGATAACTATGAATACCAGTACATGAGATGGACCACACTGCAGCAAGAGAAGAGCCAAACAGTGTTGAAGTTCACAAATACTTTCCATGCCTTGCACACCAAGTTGGGTATCAAAGACTCTGAGTGGCATTTGGTTGTGAAATACCATGGGGCCCTGCATAGGTACATCCAAAACGAAATGGATTTCCTATACATCTCATCATTGGGAGTTGCCTATCGATATGCTATCAAAATCGAGCAGAAATTTAGGCACCAAAACAAATGGGAATTCGGGTCTACAAATATGCAACAACCAAAGCACGGTAAGGACGACCCTAGACAATAGCCTCTAGAAAACTAGTTCAAGACACAGAAAAAAAAAGAGTAAAGTAAAGACCAATAATGACATTGATAAGTGGTGTGACTTCCAAAAAATCCCTTGGCACAACACCAATGAATGTCACTCAAAACAGTCATTGGTGGTCGAGGTCAAATACACGGATCCAAACCCTGATTCAGAATCTGATCCAGAAAATATTGAAAATAGATAGATAATTGATGCAGACCCCACTGCTATTGTCGCAACCACAACAATTCAACTAGAAGAACCAGTAGATCCTGAAGAGGCGGAGCGCCTCTTCCATTCAAAAATGTGGGTGAAGGGGAACCCATTGCATTTTATTGTTGATAATGGCATCCAGAAGAACCTTGCCACATCTAAGGTCATCAAACAGTTGGGGTTGTCGACAACACCATACCCGAAGCCATACAACATCGGTTGGCTTCATTAGGGACGAGATCTTCACATCAGCCAGCAGTGTTGCCTATCATATGGCATACATCCCTTCAAGGATGAGGTAGTGTGTGATATTTCCCCTCTTGATGTCTGTGATGTTTTTTGGGGCCAACCATATATGTGGAAACATCATACTATCTATGAGTCTAGACCCCGTAGTTTCATTATTACTTTGGGAGGTTAGCTCTACAGGATACCAGAGGTACTTTTGACTACTAATCAACCAAAACAACACTGAAAGGTCATCTCTCATATTGAAAAATTCATCCTCTTCACAGTATGTTCAAAGGATGCATAGAAGACCACTACAACCACTGCAACCTCAACACCTTCTATCCAGAAAAAAATAATTGTTGAAGAGACAAAAGATATTGTTTCTTCACCTACAATAATGCCTACACAATGCCCCATCCAACCTAGAGACAAAAGTTTGGTGGAACAGATTCAACCCCTCTAGCAACAGGTTTGTGACAGTCTTCCACAAGCCAAGAAGCACAACTTCTCCAACAAGGCACGCAACTCACCAAGCTACATATTCAGAAAATTATTTCCCCTCTTCCTTGGGTACTCAATGCAATGGATACCATTGCTTCCTAAGTGGGGAGGATTGATCCAGGTGGATATTGGTGGCCACCCACCTGTTCCAACTGGATCCTCTTGGTAGTTTTTAGTACAACATGTTCTTCTGTACTTATTTGTAATTATGGGTTCTACACTTTTGGGGCTTTCTGAAGCCCTACACATATTCTAGGTGGATATTGGTGGCCTCCCACATAATCCAACTAGATTATTTTGTATTTTTTCATGTCAACACATCTTGTTGTACTTCCAGGGCCGTTTTGGGGCCCTAAATAGTGTTTTTTTTTCTCTCTATAGTCAAACTATAAACGAAGTCGGATTTTGATGGTGTAATGTGAAGTTCTCGAAAATACCTTTCCAACAGGCTATCATGCGCCTAAAACAGATATCGTATGCAAAAGTTACAACCCTAGGAAGTTAATGTACTAACTTACCCAAACGGGGCCCACATGACTTTTGGCGTTTCATATCCTATGGTTAGGTTTTTGGATGTCTATGGTTTTGGAATTCATGTTTATCATAAAAAGTCCTTCAGAGCCTCATTTTAATCATCTTCTTGTGAATGAGTGTAGCCATCGGATCTCTTCTCAGAGATAAAGATGCCACCATTATAGTGAGTCTTGCACTTTGTATTTTTATAGTCTCTTTATAATTATTTCATTAATAGAAATAAAGTATTGTTGTATTTCTCTGTTTCTGACAATTTTCATGAGTAGTTCTTTTTAATTTATCTTCTTTCATTTCGTTCTGAAAATAATCTGGATAACCCTTCTATAAATCTCCAATAGTATCTGGTTAATCCCATGAAATATATGATTTCTGAAACATTATTGGGTGTTGGTCATCCTCTAATGGCTTCAATCTTCTCTAGATCTACTTTTATACCTTCTTCTAAAATATATGCCCCCAATTATGGATCTATTCTTGGTAAAAATAACACTTACTAAGCTTGGCATAAATATGATGTTCCCTCAACACTTGAAACACCAACCTCAATTGATGTTCATGCTCTTCCTCGGACTTAGAATAAATAAGTGTGTCATCCAATAACACAATGACAAACTTATCCATATAATTTCTGAATATGCCATTCATTAAGCTCATAAATATACTTGGTACATTGGTCAATCCAAATGGCACCACTACAAATTCATAATGTCCATACATGGTTCTAAAGGTTGTCTTACTAATTTCTTCTTCCTTGATTATTACTTGGTGGTAGCCTGATCTCAAGTTTGTTTCAAAAATATCCGTGTTCCTCTTACCTGATCAAAGAGGTCATCAATTATGGGTAGAGGGTATTTTGTCTTCATAGTGACTTTATTTAGTTGTCTAAAGTCAATACACAGCCTCAATGTTCCATCATTGTTTTTGACAAAGAGTATTGGTTCTTCCTAAGGTGAAACACTTGGGAATATGTACCCTTTCTTCAACAATTCTTCCAACTACATTTTTAATTATTTTAATTCTAGTGTACTCATTCTGTCGGGATGTTTTGATACTCGGCCATCTCCTGGTACTAAATCAATAGAGAAATACATTTCCCTCTTTGGTGGTAATCCTGGTATTTCTTGGAATACATCTTCAAACTCTTGCAATATTGAAAAATCTTCAAGGCTTGGATCTTTTGTAATTTTTGGCTCCTCCACATGAGTTGCATACAATTGACATCCTTTCCTAAAACATATCTTCAATCGTAAGGTTGGAATCTCCCTTATAGAAATGGGTCTTGTGTTCGGCAGTTGGCTTAGGTTGATGGATAGTTGGTTGTCATTGATGTAAACCCTTGGAGAGTGATATTGTAGATTGATGCCAACCCTTAGAGATTGATTCCAACCCTTGGAGAGTGATATTGTATATTCTGATAGTGGTTAAGGAAATAGAGTGTTTTAAAGGAATAATGTAATGAAGATCGGTGAATTTTCAAGTGAGAATATTCTAGATAGATATTACATGTTGTACCATTTTCGGTGATATGTGGTACATCATGTAGTTCCTCGCGGTTAGGGAGATATGTCCTTGAGAAGTTGGAGAACCCTTTAGAGCAATATAGAAGCCCCAACAAGTTAAAAGCTTCTAGAAAGTCATAAATAAGATTCCCTAGTCAAAGTGGTTGCAAAAGAAATTAATTAAATAATAAAGTGATTGCAATAAGAAGTAGTGAGTTTACTATTTATGGATAATTCAAAGTGGTTGCAAAAGAAATTATTTAAATAATAAAGTGGTCAAAGTGGTTTCAATAAGAAAGTAGTTATGGGTAAAGAAGTTATGATTTCACTAATTAGGGAATTGTTAGTTGCAACAAAAAAGTGGTTAGCCTTAAAAGGTGGAGAAAGGGGTAAAACAATTACAAGGAAACTTCTAGAGGAAGGCACTTGGAAAATATAAATAAGAGAGCAAGGAAAACCTATTTTCACCTACCTACCTATTGAACATTATTGAATATCCATTTGTGAAATGTTGTTTGCAGGTATACATTGACAAATCTGAGGAAGCGTAGGTCTGAAGAAGTGAAGGTCTGAAGCAACAAAAGTTTCAGAGTTGCAGAGAGTTTGATTCTTGTAGGGTATTTGAGGTTATTCGCGAGTTGCAGAAGTAAAGGCCATGTACATACATAGGCTGCAGGCACAAGAAATCATAGATACCCATGAGCTGTAGAAGGGGAAAGAATAGATCTGTAGAAAGGGAAAACAAAATATGCTTGTTCTATGTTGTAGGATCTGAGGAGAGACTGTAGGTATGTCTGTCAAAGATTGGATACATCATGGTTACTACAGAGTTGAATGTATGTTCATGATTATGTTTTTAGATTGTATCTTAGTGGTGTTATGGAGCATGCTTGAGAAATGACTTTGTGAGGTTTGGTACATGCCCTCTTGGATGTATGGTATTTGTTGTAGAGTATGATTTGAGGCAGATCTGTTGAGGCACATTGTTGGTGCACTTAGCTTGGTTTTATTGGCATATCTTGTGGTGCATTGTGAGAGGCATTTGTTAGTGTTCTTGATATATGATTGGCTTATGAGTGGTACATTATTTGAGTCTACATAACAGTGAGGTTTTTCCACATAGGTTGATGTGAGGGTTTATGGTATTTGGTTACGGACAGTATGATGTATTGCTAGAGAAACTTTGATGGTTATATTGGTATATGTCTTTGGTATATGGTTGAGATACATGTTGGAACATATAGTTGATGAGTTGGCGCATGCATAAGGTGCATGGTATGGTGGTGTTGGTGTATCCTAATGAGACATAGTTTGGTTTGTTGTTGATACATGATTGGTACATGTTTTTGGTTATCTTGGTATAGTGTTGATGTACATGATTGATGTGCATTGTTGGCACATGGTAAGGTACATGGTATGGTACATGATTGATACTCAGTTGATGCACATCTAGGTTATATTGTGCATATGATTAAGAGTTGTCTTGTCGGTTGATCTATGTGATTAGATCTGGTTTGGTTTTTGTTTTCATGTGAAGGTTAAGTGGTACAAGTTGGTACATGTTATTGGTACATATTGGTATAGGTTGTCAGTACAGGTTCAATAACAGGATTTCAGTGACATGCTTGATAGAAACATATATAGTGACAGTGAAACTGAGAAATTTGGTAGTAGTCCTCAAGTTTCACTGAGGAGAGGTGCAGACATCCGCGAGTTGCAGTGAAGATAGGTGCAGATATCTATGTGTTGCAAAGTAGATAGGTTGTGGATCTGTAGAAAAGTTTTGAAGATTGTTGGTATAGGTTGTGACATTTTGTTGGTATAGGTTGATAGTGGCAGTGATTTATTCAGTGACAATGATAGGTTTTCTACATTTGTAATTTATACTTCAAGGCGGTTGGATGGGGAAATGAAAGGGGGTTGTAGCATCCTTTCGATTTGTGCTGGAAAATCAGGGAGTTGGAGCTTCCTTCAGGTTGGAGCCTAAGAACTAAGTGGTTGTAGCCACCTTTCGGTTGTATCTGTAGCTCTCGGGGGGTTGTATTATCCTCCTAGTTTGAGCCAAATAATTAGGGAGTTGGAGCTTTATTTGTATTGGAGCCTGAGAAAATAGGGGGTTGGAGCATCCTTCCAGTTGGAAATGGAGAATTGGAATTTGGTGCTTCCTTGAATGTAATTCTTTGACATATAAAAAAACCATTCTATGGTTTTATGCCGCTATGGGTTTCCACATAAAACACTGGTGTACTATGTATTGTGGGGATGTGTCTATTATTTTTCATTATGCATTGATGGATGTTAATGTTTATGATGTAATAATATATTTATGGTGAACTGATGAACATTTTTTAATAAGTTAAAATAATATACATTATGGTTAAAATGATTAATAAGTGGTACAAATTGCTCGTTATTGATTCACCCCCCCTCTCAGTAATCCAACTTCTTGGAAGTCCTTTCATAGTTCTTTGTTTTCCTTCTTCATCAGGACATGTAAATGTCTTGTTATGACAATCTAGGACAACATGATGTTGGTCCAACCAATCCATTCTGATTAGGATATCATAAGATCCCAATGGTATGATATTTATATCATCATTAGTACTCACTCCATTAAGATTTATTAGACAACCCTTAACAGTATCGTTGATCCTTCTTTTGGTTCAAGTGGCTAGCTGAACCAAAATTGACTTTTCTAGCTTACTTTTCTCCAAATGAAATATGTCCACTATTTTAGGATCAATGTAACAATGGCTTGCTCCTGAATCAATTAAAATAGCAACAAGATGATTAACGATCTTACCTTCCACCTCAATCGTATGGGATTGATGTTCTTTTTTTTGATCCTATAAGGTTGCATATATTCTTCGAATACTTCTACCTATGTCTTATAATGTTGTAGCCTCTTGGATGTTTTGCATGGTCTTCGTCTTTTATTCTCTATGAGGGAAATCCTTGTACATGTGATATTCTTCGCATCCCCAACATTTGATTGGTGCTCTTTCCCTTTTTCCCAAGGAGTCTTCTCCCTTGGATTCATTCTTAGCAAACTGATCTTGTTGATTTGTATTAGGACCATTTCTGTTGAAAGAAGGTTTGAATCCTTTCCTTCTCTGATCATATTTATCTTTCTTCTTATCCTTCCAAGATTTTTGCAAAGATTCTCTACCCTTTCCTTGTTCATATAGGTACTTATCCTTCCTAATGGTCTCTGTCAAAGTTATTGGATCATCATATTGAATCTTCTCTTTATAAAAGGATGAAAATCCACTCAAAAACCTTTGTATCTTCACCTTCGCATCCTTGATAAACCCCGCATACTTCAACAATCCCAAGAACTTATTTTCATACTCTCCCATGGTCATGCTTCCCAACTTGAGTTCAAAGAACTATTGCATCTTCTTTTCATAGAAGTTCTCTGAAAGATACTCCTTCTGAAAATATCTATTGAACTACTTCCAAGTGATCATGTTCTCATTAATGCACTTAACTTGCTTTAGTTGATCCCACCACATAGTAGTTTTTCCATGCAAATGATATGTGGCAATTATGGCTTCTAGGTTAGATGAGTATTTGTGCAACTGAAAAATTATTCCTGATTCCAAACCAGGATTCAACATCATCTTCCCTTTCTCTTTCAAAATCAAAGGATGGTGGCTTAATCTTCCTTAACTCTCCTTGCAAACTGTCCAATATTTTCATGTCTTCCTCTTTGGTTCCTAACATGAGACACTTCTAGACTTCTTATGGAGTCTTCAGATGCATAAAATTTCATTGATGAGTAAGGATGTGAGTGATTTCTAGGAGTTCTTCTACCACTTATTAAATGAATGGTTCTTCTATAGTTATCTCTTCTTTCATGATGTATGTCTTCTTCCTCCTGTCTAGAGTCTGATCCATTATTTCCTTGCCTATGCAATTGATTTAGGCTTTGCATCATTTCATCATTTATTTGATTTGGTTCTCTCATGATCTTCTCATTATCTTCTTTGTAAATCTGCACTTCTATTCTTAGGATTCTTATAGTCTCTATTAATGTTTTTTGTTCCCCTCTACTCCTATGCCCATTTGATTATGTCTCTACATTACCAACATTGATATTTTGACCTTTTGCTTCTCTCTCACGACTGAAGGCTCCCTCTCCTTCCTCCATGTCCCAAATCTGCATTATTATCTTGAACTGATATGTTTATATCCCCTGATTCTACAAAATGTGAAAGAAACCATTTTTGTTAGAACTATGCATATTATGGAAATTTGTTAATTAATGCTACATGTCCTTTTTCTGCTCAATTCATGAAGAATTATATCAGAGTTCTCCAAATTATAATAATTCCAGGTTATTCTCCTTTGAATCAACTTTCCAATGACTATTATTATGCCTCAATCTGATCTCTTAGTTGAAGGTTATGGCTTTCTGAAAAATTCTTTTTCACCCCATTTGTGCATTTTCTCCATTGGTGTAATTTTACTGGAAGGCCAAATCCTATCAACTCCATAAGAAAATATGTCAGGAAGTAGAGAAAAATTTGTATGTGATACAGATACAAATAATGACAAGGGATTCATAAAAACTCTTATATTTTCAAAATGATGCCCCAGTTAAAAACTACAGCAATATGGAAATGACAACTTTGTCCTTTTTCACCCCTTTTTCCAGACTCAGATTTTTTTTTTATCAAAACTCGTTATCTCTCAATCTATGGACTTCTGGAAAAATTTCAATAAACCAATTTTATTTTATTTTTATCACTGGCAGATTCAACAACTGAATCAGTCTCGTACTTGCATGACATGGGGTTGATTCTGACCACTACCACTATAACCTCTAGGTGCCATATGTATGCCCCTTCCACAGACACAGGTAAATCAGGGGGATTTGAACTCAAAACCTCTTCGAACATAACACTTCATATCACGACACTTGCCAATTGAGCTGGCCCCCGGGGGCTAAGTAAACCAAAGTTGTTTGTATTAATGATTGTATAAAATGTTGAGCAAATAAATGTTTTCATTTTTGTGATTTGGGGTCACTTTTCCTCCTCTGAAAATCTCGAAAATCTTAAAAAATGGCCCAGAATAGTGGATTTTGGCCTATTTCAACATCCCCATTCCAATCCCCATATAATTTATTCAATTCCTTTATGTATTATTTCCATGTATGCTTTCAGGAATCTCTCCAAGAATTTCAGCTTAATCTAGTTATTTTCCCATGATCTGGACCTAGATATTTATAAGCCATTATTTTGCAATTTTTATAAGCCAGTAGAAATGGACAATGGTCATCTATGGAAATTTTGTATGTCTCTTTTATGTGGATAAAACCTAGAAGTTTCATCTCAATCCAACTTAATTTGCTCGAGTTATGGCTAAAATAAGAAAATGGATCCAAACTTTTTTTTTTTTAACTGATGGATAGTCTTGCCTATGTGGAAATATGCACTGTCAATCTCATATGGGAAGAAATTTGGACCATTGATCCACTCTCTATCAATGATTGGCAATTGCAAATTGATTTTGTAAACCAAACTTTTCCACCGATCTGCTCGACGCCCGATCATCAACCATCGACCATCGATTGCTTTTCTTCACAAACCAAAACTTGCCCATGAATTTCATCGATCCTTGGTCATTGACGATCGACCATCGATGAATTCCTTCGACAAATAACTTACTTACAATTTCACCAAACCCCGACCATCAGTTGTTCGGGCCATCTCTTGTCCAATGTGGCAACTACGCTTACACGGCATGACACATAGATGATGACATGTCATCCTGAGGCATCAATGATCCATATTTATGAGGGGAATGAAATGAAACACACATATATAACATTAACACAGAGATATAGTGAAAAATAGCAGCGATACAGTGAAACTTAACTTCTATTCAATAAAGAAATTTGTTGAAACTGTAAAAATGAAAAATGAAACAATCTTGCTTGAATGGTGGTAGTTAATCTCTGAGAAGAGATGTGGCGGCTATGCAAATTCTCCTGAGCACATTAAAATGAGGCCTCTAGGCATTTTTATCATCAAGAAGTAATCAGAAAAACTCTAGACATCTAAAAACCTATCTCTAGGAGACGAACCGCCAAAATTCATGTGGGCCCCAATGGGGTAAGTTCGTACATCAACTTCTAGGGGTCATAACTTTTGCATATGATCTTCGTTTTAGGCGCACAATATCCCATTGGAAAGTTCTATCCGAGGAATACACATGTTTTCATCACACTTTGACTCTATTTATAGGGTGACTGTAGCGATCCCAAAAAACATTGTTTAGGGCCTCAAAACAACCCCAAAAGTTTAGGACCCGAAAAGATAGAAAAAAAAATGCCAGGATGAAAATTGTATGTGAGCCAGTTGGAATAGGTGGGTGGCCACCGATATCCACTTGAATCAATCCTCCCCCCTTAGTAATAAATTTTCCCCATTGCAATGATTTCCCCCATCAGATGAGAAAATTTCTACTGAATTTGGCCCCAGGTGAGCCACTTGCTTTGGTGTAGGAACTACCTCGCTTTGACAACACGATAAAGTTGAAGTTTCTATTAGCGAGTTCCCTTGACTTGTGTGTCCACAATCTAATCAGTAGATTCATGTTCCATGTATTCAGGTTTGATCTCTATCAGTGTCAATTGTTCTGCTATCTCTGAGGTGTCCAATAATGGTAGAAAGTATGGTTGAAGGAGGTCCACATTAAACACTAAGTGAAATCCAAGGAAGGGGGGAATGTTGAGCTCAAAAACATTGTCACCCACAATCTTGGTGATGGTGTAAGGTCCATAGAAGAGTGGACAAAGCTTTTGATGGGGTCATGTAAGGCATTTTTTCTGCAAGTGCAACCCGATGTTGCACTTGTGGCACCCGATGTTGATCATGGTGTTGCTTGTGCTTGGCATTGGAATTATGAAAAATATCTTGAACATGTTGGTGAATGTGTTAGATTCGTTCAATGAACTGATTGGCTTTGTCGGCTTCGGTTTGATCATGGGACGATTTTTTCTGTGTGGATGCAAGGGGTAGTGTAACATCCATGGGACCCAATGGTTGAAATCCCAACCCCACCTGAAAGGGGTTGTGGTCGATTGACCTATGTATGGATCTGTTGTAATTGTGTTGAACATAGGGAAGACTCTCATCCCATGTGAGTGGATGCTTGGAATTTTACATGTGCAAGATATGCACGATCATCTTGTTGACGACCTTGGTTTGGCCATCCATTTGGGGGTGGAAGGAAGTGGATTTGGTGAGCTTGGTGTCTAGTAGTGACCAAAGGCTCGACTAGAATGTACTCAGGAACTAGTTGTCCCAATATAAGATGATGTTTTATGGTATCCCAAAATGTAATCACACTCATTTGAAGAATAGCTTAGCAGTGGCCTCTGTTGTGATGCTCTTCTTGCAAACGACAAGAATCTCCATCTTGGAAAATCGATCAACAACCAAAAAAACATAGTCATTTCCCTACTTGGTTGAAGGAAGGCCCGACATGTAGCCCATTGAGATGGTTTCCCAGGGCTTGTCGGGGGTAGGTAGATGGGTTTACATTATTTTCTTCTTAGTGGTTGGTTTAGAAATGGTGCGGGTCATGTAGGACCTGATATACTTGTTGACATCTTGTCGAAGTTTCAACCAATATAAATGTTGTTGCAACATTGCCACTATATTTTCTACATCGAAGTGTCTTTCCACCTGACTGTAGTGAGCTTCCCAAATCATCTTCGCTCGCTCGCTTGATGGGATGTAGAGATGGCCCAGACGTCACAAAAACTCGTCCTGAAGATGGAAATCACTGAAAACTATGTTTTCTCCTAGAATATGGTAGGTAGTGGCGAAGTCAGGATCTCTCTCATAGATTTGGAGCCATCTAGAGGTATCATGGCCAAAGGATTGTAGAACCATGGTTAGTGTTGAAACTGGAGGTTGACTGAGGTAGTCAGCGACGTGGTTGGTGCTCCCTATCTTATACTTGATGTTGAGATGGAACTGTTGAAAATCCGTGGACCACTTATACTGGAGGTCATTTTGAATTTTTCCTTCTCTATGCATGAACTGTAGAGGCTTATGATCAATGTGGATGATTTTCTCCTTCCCGACAATGTCATGCCGCCATTGGTGATAGGCTTGTACAATGGAGTGAATTTTTTTCTCTGTAAGTGGGGTATTTACAGATGATATATGATAGTGTCTCGCTATGATAGGCCACGGGATGTCCATGTTGAGTGAGAACTACGCCCACAACATAGTCTGAAGCATCTATCTCAATCTCAAAAGGTTGTTGTAGGCCAGTTAATGAGAACACCAGGGCTAAGCACAAGCGATACTTCAAATCATCAAATTATTTCTATTGCGACTGGCCCCACACGAACTTTGCCTTTCCACCACCCCTAGTCACCTGGATAAGGGCCCATGCAATATGGGGGAATCCCAACACAAAACTGCGATATAAATTGGCAATCCCTAAGAATCTCTTAAGCTTAATGAGTGTGGGCAGGGTTGGCCAGTCACGAATGACCTGGATATTGGTTGGATCAACATGCACCCCATGCTCATCAACAATGTATCCTAGGTACTGGACCATGTTCATGTCGAAGGATCATTTTTCCAAATTTGCTTATAGATTGTGTTGCCACTGAGTGTGCAGAACCTACTGAATATTCTACAAGTGTTCCTCCCAACTCTTGTTGAAGATGAGGATGTCATCCAAATAAACCACCACAAAATCATTGGTGAAAGGCCGCAAGATATCATCCATCATCCTCATGAAATTTGTTGGGGAATTTTTCAAGTCAAAGGAAATGACCAACCATTCAAAAAGACTTTCTTTGGACTTGAAGTTAGTCCTCCATGCATTGGTTTTCTCTATTAGGAACTGGTGGTAGACAAACATTAGATCAATATTACTGAAGTATTTGGCCCCCTTAAGTTGGTCAAGGAGATTGTCAATTCAGGGAATTGGGTACCAATTCTTGACTGTGATTTTATTTAGGGCCCAATAATCAATGGATATTCATTAGGTCTCGTATTTATTCTGCACAAGAATGATTGGGCTTCCACAAGGTGATGATCTTGGTTGGATATTCCCATTTTCGAGCATCTCTTGCATCTGGTGCTTGATTTCCTCATTTTCTGACAGAGAGAGGTGATAGACTGGCCCATTGGGTAGCAGTGTGTTGGGGGTTAGATTGATTGAATGCTTGACCTGAAAGTGCATAGGTACCCCAGTGGGTGAGGAGAAGATGTCTTTGTATTCTTCCATGACCTTATCCACTTGCTTCTGCTGCGTGGAGAGACCTATCATGGAGGCCATGGATGTGGCTACAACCTTCCACTCACCTTGAGCATGAATCATGAAGAAGAAAAAAATATCAGTCTAAGAGATTACCTTCTTGCATTGCTTGGAAGAGATCAAGGAAATGACAGTAGGTGGGACTACCTTGGGTATCCTGTACAATTTCCTATCCAAAGTAATAATAACACTATGACGCCTAGACTCATATACAACATGACATTTCCATAAATAAGGTTGGACCAAAAGAACATCACAAACTTCAAGGGGGGCGACATCACACAATACCTCATCTTTGAATGGATTGATGTCATAGGGAAGGAAACACTATTGGATGACGTGAATATCACTTGCTTGGCAGAGCCATATGATGGTGTATGGTTGTGGGTGTGGTGTTGTCGATAGATCCAACCGCTTAATGACCTCCACTGAGATGAGGTTCTTCTCGCTACCACTATCAATGATGAAGTGCAACAGAGTACACTTCACCCACATTTGTGAATGAAAAAGGCACTCACCTTCCTCTAGTTCATCAGGTTCACCGAGATGGATATTGGTGGTAGCAATGATGTCACTAGGTTCTACGTCAATGATCCATCTCCCTTGTTCTGGTTATGAATCAGAGTTGGAACCCACATATGATTCAGAGGCTTTCATCTCAACCACCAATGACTTCTTTGAGTAGCATTCAACAGTGTTATTCCAGAGGATCTTATGGAACTCGCACCACTTCCCAGTGTATTTATTTGTTTTCCAATTGTCCTTCTTTGTCTACAGCTTAGACTGGTTGTCTTGAGGCTATCCATCCTTTCTTTGTCCCTTTTTTTTTTTTTGGAATGCCTTTTCAACGATTCTGTTGTGAGGGGTTCACAGACCCTAACGGTCGCGTCTTTTGTTTAAGCTTCTGCTCAATTTTGACAGCATATCGATAGGTTGCTCCCAAGGACGAGATGTCTAGAAAATCCATTTGTGTCTGGATGTATCTATGCATACCACCATGTTACTTGAACACCAAATTTCTCTCAAAGTATTTTATACCCATCTTGGTGCACAAAGTATGGAAGACATTGGTGAACTATGGCATTGTTTGGTCCCTTTCCTGCAGCTGTGTGGTCCATCTTGTATATAAGTTGTCATAACTTCCAACAGGGTAGTATTTTTCCTTAATAACATCCCCAAAAGAACCCGAAATTGGTGCCACTACAAATAATGGAAATTCCACTGTTGCATTTTTCTCACAAAAGGTCTCCCACTGCTATTTGACATGGGGGACAACCTTAAGGAGTGAAAATGTAATCGTTTCTCTATCGAAAAAGTTATGGAAAGAAAAATACCCTTCTAGAAGGTTTAACCATTTTTCTATAACATCCACATATATCTGACCTTCAAATATAGGAATATTAAAATCGATTTGTACCTTGAAGGGGGCGGTGCCTCCACTCGAGGAAGATGTGTTGCCTGTTGGAAGTTGTCGAAGGATTTGTGCAAAATTATCCATCATCTCATTCCTATGTCGCACGAGGGATTCCTCAAGAAACAGTTTAAAGGGATTTCCCACCCCATCGTCTCTCTTTTCTTCCCCCATGGGTGGTCGTTAGGTTCAGTGAGGCCAATCTTGCAAAGTCTCAATTGGTTCAAGTGCCAACTGCTTATAACTTGACCTCGTTGGGAACATGCATAGAGAAACAAATGAAGAAGAGAATGATATGATACCACTTATCTGGATTTATGAGTGGAACAAAATGAAACACATATCTATACCATTAACACAGAGATACAGTGAAAAATAACAAAGATACAGTGAAACTTAACTTCTATTCAATAAAGAAATATGTTGAAATTGTAAAAATGCATAATGAAACAATCTTGCTTGAATGGTGGATACGTGCATTCACCTGAGCACATTACAATGAGGCCTCTAGAAATTTTTAGCCTCAATAAGTAATCAGAAAAACCCTAGACATCCAAAAACCTAACCCTAGGAGATGAAGCACCAAAAGTCAAGTGGGCATGAATGGGGTAAGTTGGTACTTCAACTTCTCACGGTCATAACTTTTTCATATGATCTCTATTCTAGATGCACGATATCCTATTGGAAAGCTCTATCCGAGGAATACACATGTTTTTGTCACACTCTAACTTTGTTTAAAATAGTGTGGTTGTGGCGAGCCCAAAAAATGTTGTTTAGGGCCTCAAAACGACCCCGAAAGTTTAGGACTCAAAAATCTAGAAAAAAACTACCAAGATGAAAATTGTATGTGAGCCAATTGCAATAGGTGGGTGGGCACCGATATCCACCTGGATCAATCAAACGGGATGACATGTGGATGTTTATGTGGCATGACACGTCATCACCCTCTTTTCTCCATTGACCATCGACAATGTCTCTTGGAAGAAATTTTGAACTTTGCACTAAATCTACCGAACCTCAAGCATTGGTCATCAATATTACAGATTTCCTTTGGTCATATGAAAATTTAACCAAATTCAATCTCTGATCATCGACCATAGGTGATCAAATATTTATTTTAGTTGAACCAACTCTTCACCAAAACTTGTCGATCCTCGACCATCGACCATCAACGATCATAGATGTCTTTTGGTTGAACCAACTCTTTGCCAAAACTTGTCGATCCCCGACCATCGATAATTGACAATCTAAGATTTATTTTGGATGCATTAACTCCTTGCCAAAACATGTCAAACCCCGAACATCGACCATCAGTGAGTCCCTTTGACGAACTTCAACACTTAGACAATTTCGGGGAAAACCCAGGTGAATCTATGTCATCGATTCTTCCAACTCTTCCCAGTGCTACAGTGGCCATTCAAACTCAATTTATTTTACCTTCCAGGTTGAATTCAACTCTACAACTTTGCAAATCAAATCCATTAACTTCTTAGACAGTCTCGAGTCATCTAAAACTCGAATCTGCTCATGAATTTGGGGATTTCACTCTGTTTTTTCACTTCTTTCCCCAAATTCGTACAAAAATAATATTTGACAACGAATATACCTAATTCCCACTCATTATACACCATGCAAGTCAGGTGTTTGAACTAGAATCTCAAATACCACTCTGTAACGTACCCATCCACCAGTAGGCTAGCCACGCAACTTCAATTCGCACCTCAAGAAATGATTTCGAATGACGATAATAATTAATTAATAAAGAGACATGAAAGAAATGAAATAAATGTACATGCAAAAATAAAGATTCATGCTAGACTTAAAAATAATTCTTAAACATTCCATGCACAACAATAACCAACAAGTAGACACATTATAAATACATATCTCAAAGATAATAGTTAATCCACAAATAATATATATATACAAGCTAGGGAAACCATGATAGAGAGCACTTATCTTAAACAAAACCAATCACCAACTGGCTATATACCAAGGACGTTCCACCTAACCTTAGACATTGTTGTTCCAATTCTCAACAACATGTCACCCCCGAGCCAATGAATCCACAAGGACATGTTCCAGAGCGACACTCAGCTTCCCAAACCAGTCAACACTCAAGATATCACAGGTTTCTCAACACACAACAATCCAAAGTACACCATCTCTCTTCTCTCTAGCATGCACCACTGGAAGATAATGAACCCCCTTCACTGCCACACAATCCTTCAGGATATCCACTTCTTTCTAGGTCTCCAGTGCATCTGGTCAATAATCTCCATGATGGGACTCCTAGGATTCAAATTTGTGAACAAGGTTTAGTACATGCTAATGCATCTCAAACATACATGCACCGGTTCATGGCTGGAATACACCAATAATTACTACAACTAGCAAAGCAATGGCTTCTTTCCTAAAACAATTGTTCGCATGTCCCAACTAAGAACAAGAATTAATGAATGAGTAACCAAATGATGATCAACCATGAATGAAAGAGTGAACCACCAAACAACCCAAAGAGGGGTTTATATAATTACATGAAATCAAGAACCACGTGACCTCCCCCCCAAGAAGCTCATGTAACCACTTTTCTCAATTAAAACCAAGATCGGTAAATAAAATATAATAAAAATACTTAGCCCCTTTATCCCCCCTGTCTCATGGAATAATATCCCGCTATAACTATGTCTGTGTTTGTATTGCATCCAACGATGTATTTTATTATTAACAATGATCAAAATATTACATTTCCTAGGCACTCTGACCCCTTTTTTATTTTTTAGGTACTTTGGCCTTTCATCAAATAAACAAAATACATTATTAATATGGGGACTCAAAACCAAGGTATTTAAAACTGACTCATCATCTTGGGAGTGAATTCCCCTTAGGTGAGTCAAGCTAACTTTCCTAAGTGTGCCCCCCGTGCCTTAGCCTATTTTCCTTCATTTGTGGAGCACCCAAGTCATGCCCTCAACCCTTCATCAAATTGTCCATCGTTTGACATGTGTCGCAAGAGAACTTGGGTGGAGTCACCCCTTGGCACGTCACACACCCAAGTAACCCCAACTCTCCCCTATGTGAATAATTTTGTCTCCTCATTCGCACCGAGTGTCCTTCCTGCCCAATTTCCTATGTTTCGGTCTATGGTGGAAGTGTGCGCACCTGAGCTTGGTGCCACAAGCCTTACAGCACCTCAAGTGAGATACATTTGGCGGCCTGAAAACAATGAATTCTATGGCTAGGGATTCATCTTGTTGATTTTTTCCCTCATAATTGAAGTAAAGTTAACAGCTACGAGAACATTTTCCTCTAAGTCCCAAAATTGATTTCGGTAGGTTCATAATCATGGATGATTAGTCTGACATTTTTTTTTCACTGATTTATCACAAGCTTAGAATCCCCAAAAAATGATAAGTTTTGGATCTTTGTTCTTCTAGCTTCCTTGAGTCCCAAGACCAAAGCCTCGTATTTAGCCACATTTTTAGTTATTTCAAAGATCATATTATAGGATAGTGTAATATTTTCTCTGGTGGGAGATATGAATAGAATTCCATATCCATATCCTTCCTTTGATGAAGCTCCATTGAAGAACATCTTCCAAATCTCATTTTCATTCTTCTAAGACTAGATTACAACTTCTTGTCTTATGTCCATTTGATCGGAATCATTTGTGATCGATGGGACATAATTCTCGATATCATCATCTACTACATACATTGGAAAGTTTTGGGGGTTCTTTGCATCACTAATAGTGTATGCAAAATGGGCTTCACAGTATAACTCTCAATCTTGGCCACCAAAAACTTGAATAGTAGCATATGATAAGTTGAGTTGCAAAGTTCCCCCTAACTTCACACCCTAGGATCTAGATAACACCTTAGGATCTAGATAGAATCATTTTGTAACCGACAGGAACATCTTCCACTATAATATCCATCATAATTCTTTTTTCGGGAATTTGTGCTAAATTCACCACCAAATCCTTAATCATAACAAAGCATTGAACCCTTGTCAAATCAAAAGAATAAACATCTTTATATTGTTCAGTGATATTTAATCCCAACTTATCCATAATATCCTCTAGCATCAAATTAGGTGACACCCTTAAATCCAACATACGATTATGAATCATTTGATCATGAATTGTAAGACTTATATAAAAGGGGGTATTGCATTGTCTTCTCCTTCCAAGTATGGACCCACCTACACCTCAGGTAAATCATCCTAGATATTAATATAATCTGAAACAATTGTGGACACTATATTACTTTGAGGTGTATATGTCCCAATAACTTGTTTATATCCCCTCTAAAAGTAGGGACTTTTACTAGCTCATTGAAGGGTATAGAAACTCAATTTTTATTAAGATCATTTGAAATACTAATTAAACCTTGAGTGGTTCCAACATAACATTAAGTGGTTCTCGTTCTAAAATAAACATCAACCCTATGATCTATTGAATCTCAACCATTTAATTTTTCGGATGCATGTAACATTGTTGATCGTCGATCAATTCATGACCTGAAATGAAATTTGATTGTTGATTCCTGTGATTGTAGACCAACCTACCTTATTATCTTTCGATTTATTCTACACCTGAAATGTGATATATGCCCTTAGATGTCCATGCAAAAGAGCCAAAATTAGGATCATGTTGGATGTAACCATAAAACAATAGATTGAAAGTTTATTTGAACATGAAGGTTTATAGCAAATTTCCCCACGAATTGCAAAATCAATTATAAACTTGATGCCAAAAATGAGAGGAACAATTAAAGAAAATATAAGTTACAACATAATGGATGGAAAATTATATAGTGGTCTACTTCATATCACCGACTTTCAAAATGAGAAATTATCCATATAAACAATTCTCACTTTTTTTCATAAGGAAATTATCATATAAACAATTCTCACTTTTTTTTGCAGGAGAAAAAATTGTTACTTCTTATTTATAAGAAAGAAAAGAGGATACATTTTATAGACGCCACAATAGAATTTCCTAAGAACTAGGAAGAATCCTCTCTACTTCATATATATACATTTTTCTTCTATCCCAATGTAAATAGTCTTCAATTCTACCTTTTTTACCTTTCTTCTTTTGAACCTCTTGTCACACCCCTAAAGAAGGTTCCATACTGAGTAAATTTAAATAAAAATTGGAAGATTATGATTCAAAGGATAAAATGAATGTTTGGTATTTGAAACTTGTGCCAATTCCTTATCGAAATTAGAGTTGTAAAATTCATGTATTGTCTTCATCCCCCAAATGGGGATTTATTTGTAACTACCATATGTGAGGGGTTCATGTGGTCTTCTCTAGCCTCATTCATCACTTATGTACAAGCAATGTTCTTCATATCTATAACTAAAGAGTTATAATTTACACCATTATTATCTTCTACATCCTTAAGATATGGTTGCTCACACTCTTGTCATTTTTTCAGTGTAGGTTTGTTATCTTTGTTCCTTTTTGAACAGGATAATTCATGAGAAAAAGAACTTGGAGATGCTCTGGTTGTTGGAAAAGTCGTCGCCAAAAAATAATGTTCTCATTAGTTAGAGTCTAAACCCATTTAAAATTACCCCATTGTAATAACATCTTACCTAGTATGCCCTCACTTATGTCAATCTCAACACATACTCTAGCATATGTGAAAAGACCCAATTTAATCCC
>ML818566.1:85579-107463 GCA_009831015.1 Picea engelmannii | reverse complement strand
CTCCAATATCAAGAGAGATTTTAACTCTCCATCATTGCCCCTTCCTTCCGCCCAAGAATATACGAGAGATAATAAAACTTCACATTAAATCATTACCATCAACCAACCATCACATAGAACCTGATAATGTTTCCTGAGACTTCTTCAATTTCTACAATTATTCAATTATTGGAATACTCTGATCCTATAGATAATATTATTCATTTTATTCTCTAAAACTTCTCCAAGTTTCACTCCTTGAATCCTCCCCAAAAATAAGTGATAGAGAGAATGGTAAACCTTGTTCAATTCTGGTTTATTCAGGAGACCGAACTTGTACAGAATGTCCCACGCTCAATATTTAACATTAGATTTTGAAACGCACACACAAGAAACTAAAGTCCATAATATTTCCAATGAAATTTTTCCCACGTCATTTGGATTCTCTATGAAGAAGTTATGATTGTTTTACCCGGAACACCTGTTTATTGACTAGCTTCAGGACTGGTCAAAAACCCTATCTTCCACAGAGTGTATCTCCATAATTATAGAGAATCAAGAGCTGAAAATTTTACCACAGGTACATTGATATGTCTTCTCAATACCATAGCAATTTCACCATCTAAATCGTTCTAGAAAAAAAGTTATAGCAAAAATGGTAAGATGACCTGAAAATAACATACCTTAGAACACATCACCAAAAGACTTCATCCTCCCTTGAAATCCGACCTTCTTTACTTCTAATTTCCTCTGAAATTCGACTAGTTTAAGACAAAGAAACATTTTTTTAATTTTTGTTTTAATTTTGTATTATTCCTAGATTTAAAAGAGAAATTTAAACAATTAAAGAAAGAAATTTGTTTAGCAAATGGAGATGTATAATTTGAAATTGAAGACGAACAATTGGATTGGCCATTTTTTTTTTTATTGTCAACAATTTATCATTCCTGAAACTTCATAGTCATCCTACTTTCTGATCTTCCAGATCGCAACAAGGCGCAGGAAGAGAGCATACTTATTCGAAAAAAAAAACTTGAAAATAAAATCCTACCTACTCTATGCTAATTAAAAAAAAAATGCAGAAATTGAACTGAAGATATCTCACAAACTGGGATGTGGGTTCTTATGATTTTTTGACAGAAAGTGCACTATGTGATGATAACAAAACCCAGTAAATTTCAGGCCAACTTAGTACATGATTTTCGAGAAAATCAATATAGTCACCTTCATCCATTTCTCTTATATCTAGAGATCCGTGAATCGGATGGTTCTGATTTTTGGCGTGCAGAAGTATTGGGACCATAGGAACCTTCCCTCAAAATTTTAGTCGAACCCAGTACACGGTTTTCGAGAAAATCAACATAGTCACCTTCAACCATTTTATCGTTTTATCAAAATTCGTGATGTGGGTATCTTTGATTTTTGGTGTGGGGATGCATTCAACTGGTAGGAACCTACCTACAAAATTTCACCTCAAACCAATTTTCCGTTTGTGAGAAAATCGCATTTGACATTCGTTGTTACACCCTGCAAATACACCGCTGTAGCAGCCTGCAACAAAAACAATAATAAAAAAATTTAAATGCAATTCATATCACAATAATAGAACTTGGCTAGGAGATCCAATTTTATTAGTGGAGGTTATGGTGTCAAACCTCATCGACACCACTCTTTATGTCATGTTTTAATGATTTGGCAATGATCTGTTGGAACTCGGCTATTGTTGGAGTCACCCTTGGTTTTAGCATCCTTGAAAACAAAAATTATACGCCTATATTGTTGTTTGCATGAGAGAAGGTCGATTTTAATTTTGAGTTATTTGTTTTCCATTTTTCCGTTAGTATCATTTCTATTTTTCTTTTTGCATTTTCCTTTGATATGTAAAAAAAATCAAAATCAAAATTAACAAATTATAAAAATCAAAAACAAATAAAAACTATAAAGACTTGCTTGTCCTTTTTTTTTTTCCATATTACTACCACTATAAGCTTGACTCGGCATGGCAACTTAACAAATGATGAATAAAAAATTAACTAAGGTGCTATGCGAGGGATCCATACTGGGTAATAATTTGCATGTTCTACTTTTCATTGATGGTTTTTGAATTTTGTTTTCAATTGACTTTTTTTTTGTTTGCAATTTTCTTTCTTTTAGATATTAATAAAACGAAAAAAATTAAAAACAACACAAAAAACAATGCAAATGGATTTTCACATTTCTTGAAAACATCATTGGAATCATGCTTTTATCTTTTTATGCTAAAATTATTGTGAAGTCACTTCACCAGGTATTCACAAAAAGGATTGTCAAAAATGAGCTATCACCAACCGGTAAAAACACATTCCATTCTTTTCATTTGGTTGATAGCATTAGTATTAATTTATGCACGTTATGTTTTCAATATTCTCACACTATTTGTTACAGATTAGTGCTAACATTTTACAGGTTCAAATATGATCAAATTTCTTACAGAAGTGACTTTCAAGAATCATAAAAAATAAAAATAAAATCTAGAAAAAGCATGCTTTGTTTACTGCTTGAAGGAGTTGTTACTCATCATAAACATCATGACGTTGTTGTTACACAGAAACCTTTTCGTAAACCCATTTGTGTCATGAATGTTCTCCCCCATTTCTCCTTCAAAGCAAATTTGTCATCCTTGTGTTGAAGCCCATCTTCCATTGAATTATCCTTCATGACTTCACACACCTATCTTTCTGAGTCGCATACATCTCTTTAGCTTTTTCAGTTCAGTTTTCCTTGTCAATAAAACTATCCATCTCCCTTTCCATGACTATATTGCCTTGCCATAAACACTGCTGCTACTAAAATCTTTCTATTTATAGTCCTACCACTCTTTTTATTAGAACTCACGTTGACTGATGTAGGATTCCTTAAGGCCCACCTTTCAACAAGTCTTGCCCCATCGACCTTAACACCTTATCTGGGATATAGACTAGAGTTTTTTTTGAGTACCTGGAGGCTTGCATGCCTTAATGGCAAGTTCTCTCGCTGACAATCATGAGAATACATCAATGTCCCTTGATCGTCAGATCTTGCAAGTGGCTCGACATCAGCTCATTCATTCGCACTTCGCAATATGTACTTAGGTACCTTGGCACTCATTGACATCAATGGTGAGTTTCCTCGCATTAGTTAAAGGCATTCATCAATGGTCAGTAATCCAATGACTTATTTTCATGTTTGACATCGACACATTCATTCGCATGACTAGAATTGTACCATCAGGTCTAGTAGCGGTCGAAGACTATACACGTTTTCATGACTCTATCAACAGTTACAGCAGCATGACTTCAGCCATATGAGAGTACCACAGTTCCACTTTCATACTTTCTCTTTTCCATGATTCATTCAGCAGCAGTTCAGATTCCTCCATTTCACATTCTCTGATCCAACAGACAGCAGTCGCCGCTATAGCAGCCGTCACTTTTCACATGATCCTACAGCAGTGACATCTTCCATGCTCTAGCAGCTGCATCAACCATATTCCTATTGCATAGTTCATCAACATTTTGGGTAAGTGGAGGTATGTTATTTTCTAAACTTTAATCATGTAATTCTTCAACTGCTAGCAATGAATAATTTGGAAAATTCCCTCACCCAGTTCCCTTTCCTTTTCATTTCTATGACTTATGCCATGTTGCATGAGGACATGCAACAAGTTAAGTTGGGGGGTAGGGGACTTTATTCACTATCATTACTCCACTTGTTCACTACCATCATTCCATTTTTTGTCTCATTTACCATTTATGAACATTTCTTTTCCAACATTTCTTTTCCAATGATACTCTGTTGTGCTTTGCTTTATAAGCACTGATATACACATTGCCATGATTTACAAATATACAAAAAAAATGGCTTTCTTACACTCAGTGATGTTTCCTTATGCACATTGATAGCATATATTTTCCAGTAAGAATATGGGAAAATTATTATCATAACAACAAGAGAA
Organism: Picea engelmannii; assembly: GCA_009831015.1. NCBI lineage: Eukaryota > Viridiplantae > Streptophyta > Pinopsida > Pinales > Pinaceae > Picea > Picea engelmannii. The sequence continues at coordinate 103,511 of ML818566.1, read as the reverse complement.
CAAATAACGAAATGAATGTTGTTAACACAAGAACCAACATTCTTTATATTCATGGTTGTCACACAAGAACCAACCATTAGAAAAATGTCAGTTGTTACTCATGTAAATCCCATCCTAGAAACATTCATTATCATCACTCAAAGCCAACATTCAGATGCCAAAATTTTCTTGAGAAGATCCATGCATGGTTGCATGAGGACATGCAACAAGTTAAGTTGGGGGGCATGTTGGGGCTCAGAAATGTCCTATTTTCATCCACCTTTCCCTTCCTTATTCTTCACATTTCATCGCCCCATTAACCTTTCATGACATCGTTTTCATAAAAAACATTTGGGTTTCACCTTATTATTTTCCACTTTATTCATTTTAGTATTAAAAGGGAATTTGTGATTAAATATTAGAAAATCAACATGTTTTCATATATATCTCAAAAATGTGTGAGCTTTGTAATGTGTAGGAATATGTGAATGATTAATTCAAAAGGACTTCTCAAATATTTCCTCCACCATTTCAATATTTGAGGAGATAATTCAAACCCATTCCAAGGAGAAGATCATGGAGATTTGGTTGGCATATCTTATCCAAGATATATGAGAGATATGTGTGAGGATTTGAAGGGATTATATTTTGTAATAATGGGAAAGTAGTTGAGAGAAAAGTGGATCTGTAATTATGAGATGGTTATGTTATCTTCAAGGCTCTCATGTATAAAAGAGAGTGCTCTCTCTTCATGAGAATTCAATTAGGATTCAGTTAGATTATGTAATTAGAATCAGAGTAGTCATTAGGATTAGAAAGAGAAAGGGATTCTTAGATTTGATTCATGGTTTTAGTTTTCATGCTTTCATTATTCTTTTATAAAGATTGAGTTGATTATTGTAATACAATATTGCTTCATTGGTGAGATCTCACATATGTTGTTGTGTCATTCAAATCTTCACATGTTGTATTTTTTTTTCCTTCCTGTAGTTCACCATTCCTAGATTAATTTCCTTTACGCAATTATCCATTCCTAGATTAATTTCCTTCACGCAATTTCTCATTCTTAGAGTAATTTCATTTACGCAACTATATTAATTCAATTTCAGTCATGTCTTAGATTAATGATTCAATTTTAGTTGTGTGTTAGATTAATTATTCAATTTCAGTTGTATCTCAAACATTATATTAGGTTAGTCTCGCTTCAATATTGGATATACTTTGTGTGTGCTTCGTCAATTTACGAACCCCGAGTTGACAATTAGATAGTTGGGCAAGTACTACAACTCAATTAATACAACATTAGTTCGGCCCAATATAATGATTGTCGTTCCCTTGTCACGATTGTTGTTCCTTTTGTTGTTCATTTGAACGGAACGATTGTTGTTCCTTTTGTTACGATTGTTGTCCCTTTGCAGGGGTTGCATCTCTAGAGGACGGGTATTGAAAACGGAAGGTAAGAACCTACGTAGGCAACAAATAAAACACTTGCGCCAGCGCCTACCTTTGGATGATGCATAGAGGTTATATTTTAAGACATCTTTAGAGCCCAACAATAACCCCACTTGACGTTTTTTTCATTATTCATGTTCCCTTGATTATTTTCTACCCTAGCCCATGGGAGATCAATTATGCTAGTGGAATTCTCTCTTAGACAGATTAGGAAGATGGGGAAATTACAGTCCTCCCCGCCCAAGATTGCTTTCCCTCAAGCAATTTTAATCTCGGATTTTGGAGTACCTTCTCTCCTTCCCATGTAGCGTCCTCGATAGGAAAATACTTCCATTTGACAAGGTACTTCCTGATAGTTCGGTTCCTTAGCTTCTGCTCCCTAATTTCCAAAATCTCCTCATGAACCAAAATCAACTACCCATCTTTATCTAGTGGTGGTAACTCAGTAGAGGTAGCGATATGTTGTCCCAATTCCTTCTTGAAACATGAAACATGGAAGACATTATGTATTTTTCATCCCTTTGGAATTTCTATCTCATATGCCACCTCTCCTATGCGCCTCAAAATCCTATAGGGTCCGTAGAATCTGGGTTTCAATTTTTCTTCCCCCTTCATATTAAGTGACAACTACTTATAGGGCTACAGACGTAGGTACACCAAGTCCCTGACCTCAAATTTACGTTCCACCTGATGCCTGTCTGCATAGACCTTCTGTTGATTCTAAGCCATCTGCAAAATTTTCTTAAGGGTCCGTAGAATATCCTGACTCTCCTGAACCCAATATTTAGGTTTAGGTGTCTATTGCCTCCAAGCACTCGATCCACAAATGTAGTCACATCATATCCATACAAAGATCGGAAGGGTGTCATCCCAATCGACATGTGATAGGTTGCATTGTAGCAGTGCTCGACAAAGTGTAGCCACTTTATCCAGGATTTCTACTGGCCTGCCACATAATTCCTCAGATAGCCTTCAAGCCATTTATTCACAATATCGATCTGCCCATCCATTTGAGGATGATAGCTCATGCTAGGTGTCAGTTTTGTCCCAACTAACCTCAAAATATCCTGCCAAAATCCTCCTATGAACCTACTATGTCTATCGCTGGCAATAGTTTTTGGCAACCCATGCAATCATAATACCTCTCTGAAGAACAACTTCGCTACCTGTGTTGCGGAATATTTGGAGGGTATGGAAAAAAAATGTGCAAACTTTGTGAGCCTATCGACCACCACATAACTACAATATTTTCCTTGCACCTGGGGCAACCCTATGATGAATTCCATAGAGATTATTTCCCATTTTTTCTCTGGGATGAGAAGTAGCTGAAGTAATATGGTCGGTTGACTATGATCCACTTTGTTCTGTTGGTAGACTTTGCATTCCCTCACAAATATCAACACAACTATCTTGAGGCCTTTCCATGTAAATCTTTCCCTGATCTTCCTGTAGGTTTTCAAGTACCTAGGGTGTCCCGCCAAAGGTGAACTATGTGTTGCCTGCATGATTTTGTCCTCCAGCTAAGATTCTAGTACTAAATAGATATTATCTTTGTAATAAATGATATCATCCATAACTCGGTACCGATCATCCTGGATCCGACCATCTAGGATCTCACAAGAAAATCTATCCTTGGAGTATTCTACCAACAAGAGATCTTTCCAATCAACAGAAATATCCATGAGGGAGAGAGTGGATGGTACTCTGGAAAGGGCATCAACCACCACATTGTTCTTGTCCTTCACGTATTCAATCTTGAAATCATATGCTTGAATTTTACTGATCCACTTCTATTGCATCTCACTCAATTATTTTTGCTCCATGAGGAACCTTGGGCTATTATGATTTGTCTTCACTTTGAACCTGTTCCCCTCCAAGTAATGTATGAATTTGTCCAATGCATGCATAATGGCCAACATCTCCTTGTCATATATTGAATAATTTCACTCATACTCCCTAAGTTTGTGGCTCTCAAAAGTAATGGGATGATTATTTTGCATCAGAACGACTCCTATCCCTATCCCCAAAGCATCACACTCAAGCACAAATGGTTGAGTGAATTCTGGTAAGGCTAGCACAGGGAATGAACTCATTGCCTGTTTCATTTTCTCAAATGTCATATGTGCCTCATATGTCCAACTGAAAGCTCCCTTTTTAGTGAGATTTGTAAGAGGTGTCATCAACTGTGATAACCCCTTAACAAATTTCCTGTAATAAGTGCAGAGTCCTAGGAAGCTTTTCAGTTCTGTCAAATTTTTGGGGGTAGGCCACTCTATAATTACCTTGATTTTCTCCCGGTGGACCTGGACACCGTTTTCCCTAATCACATGGTGCAAGTAAAGCATCTTAGTCATGCCAAACTCACATTTGGACTCTTTTGTGTAGAGTTGTTGCTCCCTCAAAATACCTAATACCTCATCCAAATGCTTGAGATGATCCTCCCAAGTCCTGTTATAAATGAGAATATCATCAAAGAAGACTAACAAAAATTTCCTCAACTCCTTATTGAACACATGGTTCATGCAATACTGGAATGTAGCAGGGGTGTTGGTTAACCCAAATGACAAAATTAGGAACTCATAATGCCCATAATGGCTTCAGAAGGAATTATTTTGAATGTCCTTCTCTCGAACTCGAATCTGGTGGTACCCTAAATGAATATCAATATTCGTGAAATATTTTTCTCCCTTCAACTCATCCATCAGTTCATCGATCCTCGGAATTGGGTACCTTTTATTTATGGTTTTCTTGTTAAGTGCTCAGTATTCAATGCACATCCTCATGGAACCGTCCTTTTTCTTAACCATTACCACCGAAGAGGCAAAATGGCTAGAACTAGGCCAAATGTGACCCATCTTTAACAAATCCTTGATGGTTTTTTCTATATCATCTTTGTACATATTGAGGCGGTGGTAAGGATTGGTTATGACAACTTGAACCCCTTCTTATAATTCTATAGTATGTTCAAATCCTCTATCTAGGGTTAATCCTGGAGGAATGTCTTCAAAAACCTTCTGATGTTTGCGAAGCAATACCTAAATATCATCTGGATACTATAGAGGACGATCTAGTGGCTCCTTGTTAGAAATGTAGCACTCAACTACCCACTCTATGTCTCCATGCCACATCATTTCCTCCATACTATGAGATGACACGATCTTGGGAGGATACTGTTGCATAGCATGTAAAACAACCATTTTTCCATATGGTTCCATGAACTCCATTTCCATAATCCTCTGATCAATAGTGTATTTCCCAATGGAGTATAACCATTGAACTCCAAGCACCACATTAGTGTCTCGCACATCCACCACAAATAAATTATATGTCAATGTATAATTCCCCAAGGTTATTTTCAACTTGGGGATCCATCTAGTGCACTCCATCTTATAGACTCTAGGTATGATCATAGTCAATCCCTCAAAATCCTTCATTGGAATCTCTCACCTGTCCACCAAAGCTACATCTATAAAGTAGTGGGATTCCCCATTATCAATCAACACTGTAACCTTGTGCCCTTGCAGGACTCCTCAGACTCTGAAAGTGTGGTACCTAGGAAGTCCCGACATGGATGCCATAACAGGGCCCTTATCCCCAGCATGTGATGTCACAGGATGTTTGGTGTCCCTGTTCTTGTTCCTGTTGCTCTTCCTTGTAATCAATACCATTGTCTGAATAAACTTCAATATAATGAGCCTTGTTGGTTCTGTCCTTCCCAACACACTCGTGCCCTGGTACCCACAACTCCTGACAACTAAAGCACAATTTTTTCCTCCTTAGCTCCTTTCTTGTTTCTTCATCCAGATTGGGCTTCCCAGTCCAATCCCTCTGAAATGATTTGGTTTCCTTCCTATTTTTTGGGAAGGTGGGTTTCAGAGGAAACCTTCTCTTAGGAACAACATCCTACATGTCCCTAGTATGGTTGATTGCATCCTGCAAAGTGGTGGGTTTGTAGGCCTTCACCCATCCACGTAATAGCTTTGTTATCCCATCAACAAACAACATCACTAAGCGTGCCTTAGATATGTCTGTCACCATCATTGCTAATATCTGGAACTTAGAGATAAATGCCTTTGGGCTACCTGTTTGCTTGAGCTGAGCCAACTCTCGAAAATGGATCTATGGGTCTTTCCTGTCAAACCTCTCAATGATCCTATGTGTGAAATCGAGGTATGAAGTGATGTCTGAATGACCCAATGTCACTAACCCATGGTACCACCACTCATGGGCTTCTTCATCCAAATGCAGGGTGGAAAGCTTAGTAGCATCAGCTTCAACCATTTTATTGAGCTAGAAATAAGTGTCCAACTTCTGCACCCATGCTCTAGTAGTGCATTTTGATGACCCATCAAAGTTTGGAATGGTCACTTTTCCCAATGTGCACTATAACTTTGTGTTTTGGGACATCATCCCCTTGGCCCCCTAAGCCTGTTCTTGCTTTTTAAGTGGAAAAAATCATGAAAGGACATGGCAATCTGAAAATCATCTCCCAATCTCTAGTACTACTCCAAATAAGCTCCAAAGGGTATATCATGTTTAGTCTACTCCATTCACCCTAATGCACCATTATCAAGGAATTGAGGCATGGTAGGCCCGGGTGTCCTGGTGTACAAATGGGGGTGGCTCTGCATGGTGGTGTGAGAATGGTTTCCATCCCCATTATTAGAATCCCTTTCATCGTTATGATTTTTCTTGTCTTGACTCTCGATGGTGTTAACTTCCATCTGCCCCATCAAATCCATCATTTCTTTTTGGCCCCTAGAAAAATCATTCAATGCATTGAGAAGACTGCTGAAATCATGTTCATCTTTGTCACTCATGATGTCTTCACCCTTATATACCTTATTTATCTCAGGCTGAGATTCTAATTCCTGAACTGGTTCTTCCTCGTCTAATGGAGATTTTGAACTCTAGTATCTCTTTCTTATGTGGGTGACGTTCTTCCTATCCTCCCTATTCATTTACTGCCCAATTCTTTTAACTTTCATATCCCCATGGCTAAGCGAGGAACAAGCGTTCATACCACTGTAATATTCCAATCACTGATATTTCATTTTCTTTCAGTTATGCTCAATGCTAAAGGTTTCCCCACTGACTGTTGAAGTGTTTTACTTGTTTGGTAGTTTAGATAATGGATGTAAGCAGTGTGTATGCAATTACCATGACATAATATATAAATCCCACCTCCTAAAATTCTCAATATTCCATGAGATTGCTACCGAAAATGACTGTTGTAATTAATTATTAAAATAGCAGAAATTACAATGAAACTTCAGCAACCATAAATGACAAGGAAATAAGGAACCTAGTGTATAAATTTGAGAGTGGTCTCCTTCAGATCTGAGTTTATATATATATAACAACAATATTATTGAATTAGCCATCGGTCTGTATAATGCATGTGTTGCTCTAAACTCTACTCAAGCTTAAGTATATAGGTGTAGTGGTCAGAATATGAGACAACAAATTCCCTTTCCTTTAAGACACAATCAACAATTCGATTAGGATCCCCCTCTGAGGAAAATCGACCAGCTAGTAATTTAGTTCACCCATATTGCAAATATATTGCCCAGGTTCAAGGAAATCATGCCCAAGTTGGAGTAACTCAGCAAACCCACGTTTCCTTGTATTGTTCCTTGAAAGGAGTGACCCCTTTCCTCTGGAAATCGTACACAACACTCACAAATCAAGGTAGATGTTCCCAACACATAAAATGTAAGTTGGGTTAATAATGAAGAACTAGAATATCACTGCCATCAAGAGGAACTCTACTTATACTCTATCCCCATGCTAGAATATGCACCCAGCCTCTCAGGAATGCACCCAGAATGAAGGTAACTCGGATTTCCAAGAGGAAGTCGGCTTCCACACTTCACAACTCAGCTACCAATGACAGAAACATAATCCAGTTGAAGCACAATGAGAAATCCGAAGCGATCTCTCCCTCAAACTGACTAGGGTGTATAGTTGCAACACCGAAACCAGTAGCAAAATGAAGGGTTTTCAAAAAACCTAGAAAACTCTCCAAGTTCTCTCCAAATCTGTTTTCTCAATAAGCAAGTGTAAGAATTGATGATAGACTCCTCATATCCCCCCTTTTTTATACTTCTAACTATTAGAAAAATAGGATCGTGGAGCAATAAAATAAAGTAAATGTGGAAATAAAACACAGAAGATACATAATGCAATAGAGACAATGATATATGTGGTTTACCCAGTGTGGGCTATGTCCACCAGAGAAATTGTCAGGTCCTTTCTTTTTATTATCTAGCAAAATGAAGGTATACAACTTACAACTCAATCATTGTAACTTCATCTTCTTTCTCTCACAGTATCCTCTCTCAAAATACAACATTCACGATAATACACAGCTGCAATAGAATTATTTCATAAGAGAGGGTTGCCTTCTAGGGAAAAAAACCCTAAAAATAACTTCTACCATCAAACCTATGACCTTATAATGAACAATCTAGATTGACTACAAAATTACAATATTTTACAAGGAAATGTTTTCCAAAGTTTCACTTCGGGGGCGCTGCCTCTGAATCCCCTACTAGGAGGGGATACAAAAATTGTTACCACCCCCTTAGACCCCCCTGGAGACAGTTGTGGGGGCCAAGCCCCCCCACACCCCCCATTAGGGAATGGGGTCCAAGCACGAATGAAAAAAACCTCTAAATCAGGAAGATAATCAGGCTCCACAACCAACAATCTCCCACTTGGAGATTGATCACAACAACTCCATTGTTGTTGTACCTGCTGGACTATACTCCACCTTGGACATGGAAAAATTTCCATGTTCATATTCATGCTTGAAGACCAACTGAAACTGATCAGGAACTCAGTTTCTCCCTGGTTACTCCGTTTGTTAACATGTCTGCAGGATTATGGCTAGTATGTATCTTTTCCAACTTCAAATTTTCATCTTCCAAGATGAATCGTATGAAATGGTACCTGAGTTGTATATGATTATAAGTCTTTGAATGGAAGGCTAAGTTCTTTGCAAGATGAATGTCACTCTCACTATCATAGTGAAACCTTTTATTCTCCTGATTCTTTCCCAAATCCTCCATAAACCTTTGTAACCAAATCATTTCTTTACTAGCCTATGTAGAAACAACATACTTTGCTACTGTTGTTGAAAGTGCAAAAAAAAATTGTAGTTTTGAAATCCAACTTACTCCTATTCCACCTACAATAAAAACATACCTTGTGGTGCTCCTCTTGATATCTTTATCACCTACCATATCTGAATCAACATGTCCCTGTAGAACAGTGTCTGAACCTCCAAAACATAATGCATGAGTAGAAGTGCCTCTCGAATACCTAAGAATCCACTCTACTCCCTCCCAATGTTCTTTACCTAGATTGTTCATATACCTTCTCACAACTCCTACTGCATGTGAAATATCTGGTCTTGTGCAAACCATCGTGTACGTCAAGCATCCAATTGTTGATGAATAAGGGACCTTGGACATGTATTCTATATCCTCATGTGTCTTGGGACACATTTCCTTAGTTAATTTGGAATGGTTGGCAAAAGATGTGCTAACTGGTTTTGCATTCTGCATTCTAAACCTCTCCAACACCTTCTCTATGTACTCACCCTGAGATAATTTCAATTTGTGATTTTTCTTGTCTCTTGTTATTCTCATACCAAGGATTTTCTTTCCAACACCCAAATCCTTCATCGTAAATGAATTAGCTAATTTCTTCTTGAGAAAATTTATATCCTACATATTATACCCTGCAACAGACATGTCATCTACATACAATAATAAGATAATATAGCTTCCATTTTCTAGCCTTTTAAAATAAACACAGTGATTAGAATGACATCTACTATAACCTTTTTTTGTCATAAACTTTTCAAACTTCAAATACCACTTCCTTGGATCTTGCTTTAGGCCATACAATCTCTTCTTCAACCTTTATACCAAATTTTCCTTCCCTTTGACCTCATACCCATGTGGTTGTTGCATATAAATCTCTTCCTCCAAATCCCCATGGAGAAAAGTTGGTTTTACATCTAACTATTCAAGATGCAAATCTTCTACTGCCACGAGACTTAAAATAGTCCTAATTGAATTCATCTTAACAACAGGAGAAAATATTTCATCAAAATATATACATTTCTTTTGTGCAAACCCCTTTACAAAAAGTCTAGCCTTGTACCGTTTTTTCCCTCAATCTTCTTTCTTCAACTTGTAACCCCATTTATTTTGCAATTCTTTTTTTCCTGCAGGAAACTGAACCAAGTCCCAAGTCTAGTTATTTACCAAGGAATCCATTTCCTCTTTCATGCCTTTCTCCCACTTCTTTTTAGTGTCTACCTTCATTGCCTCTTCATAACATTATGGTTCACTAAAATCAGTCAATAATAAATAATACAATGAAGGAAAGTATCGTTCAAGGGGTCTACTTAACCTGGTATATCTTCTAACAACACTTGTAGGAGTTTGAGGTACATGTTGCTCATGTTGATGTACATTTTATTTTTTGGTACCTTTGGAATTTATTTTTCAGTGATCTCATCAAGCACTGTGTATTTTGGTTTTTCTTTTTCTTGTTTCTTTCCCTGCAACGAAGCTTTGTACATGACCTTCTCATTGAATAAGACATCTCTACTCCTAATGATTTTTTGATTTTCATAATCCCATAAGTGATTACCAAAATCATTAACATTGTATCCAGTAAATGTACACTTATTGGATTTTGCCTCAATCTTTATTCTATTTTCTTTATCAATATCGAGAAATGCTTCACAACCGAAAATCTTCAAAAAAGAATAGTTTATCTTTTTACCTATCCATTCCTCCTCTGGAATTCCACCATACAAAGATATCAAAGGTCCTCTTTTTATTAAGTAAACAACATTATCTACAAGATCTGCCCATAATTGTAAGGGCAATCCATCATGCAATCTCATACTCCTTGCACGCCCCATGATTGTCCTTTTCATCCTTTCTGACACACCATTTTCTTATGGTGTTCCTGGAACTATTTTCTCTCTACGAATCCCATGGTATGAACAGTAATCATCAAACTCCTTGTTGCAATATTCACCTTCATTTTCTGATCTGAGACACTTCAACCTTTTTCCTATCTCATTCTCAACCAAAGATTTCCATTTCTTAAAAGTATCAAAAACATCATATTTTTGTTGAATGCATTAAACCCAAGTTTTTATGGTTCCATCATCAATAAAATTAACATAATAATGAGAGCCACCAAGAGATGATACCCAAGCTAGTCCCCATACATCTGTATGCACAGGATCTAACCTTTCACTCTTCTTTTCTTTTCCAACTTTGATAAATCTAACTCTCTTATGTTTTCCATAAACACAATGCTCACAGAAATCCAAATCAATTTGTTTAATAATTGGCAACAAATTTATTTTGTGAAGTATATGCATCCCCTTCTCACTCATGTGTCCAAGCCTATGATGCCACAATGTTATATCCACTCCTTTAGAATCTAAAGAGATAGAAGAGTCAATATTACCAGTACATAAATACAACGTACCTACCTTCTCTCCTTTTGCTATCACCAGTGATCCTTTGGTGACCTTCCATGCCTTATTTGTACATATAGATATACCACCTTGACTTTCCAACTGCCCTGTTGAAATTAGATTTTTCCTTAGATCTGGTACATGTATAACCTCTTCCAATAACCATTGGTTTCCATTCTTTTTCTTTATTTTTACCTTACCCATTCCAACAATTTTTCGTGGTGCATCATCACCCAAATGAACCTGTCCAAAATCACCTTGAACATAATCTAGAAAATGTTTCCTATGGGGTGTGGCATGAAATGAAGCCCCTGAATCTACTACCCAAGACTCAAAAATATTATCTAAATAAAGAATCAAAGCATCTTGTAAAACATCATTTATTACATTTGCTTCCTGATTTTTCTCATGTTGTCCATCTCTTTGTTTCTTTGGAGATCTGCAGTATTTCTTCATATGTCCTTTCTTCCCACAATTCCAGCACTCTATCTTTCCCAGTATGGATTTGGATCTTCCCTTCCTAGAATTCCCACGGTTCCCTGATCCCTTTCCTCTATCCTTTTGTCTTCCCATGTTCTCCATGTTTAACGCATTACCTGATGTCTCACCTATGTTCTTCCATCACATTTACATGCTAAGGATAACACCAACAACATCATCAAATTTTAGAGTGTTTGGACCAGAGACAGAGTTACTTACAGCTATGACCAAACCATTCCATCTTTTTGGCAATGAGAACAAGATTAGAAGAGCCCTGACCTCTTCATCAAAGTCCACTTTTACTGAACTTAGTTGATTATTAACCATATTAAATTCATTTAAATGATTTGCAACAAACCCACCTTCTGACATCTTCATATTAAATAATATCTTCATTAGAAATACCTTATTGGATGCCGAGGGTTTTTCATACAGTTTATCCAATGCATCCATCAACTCCTTAATTGTCTTTTCTTTTGAAATATTGAAAGCCACTGACGCTTCCAGGCTTAGTCGTATCGTTCCTAGTGCCTTTCTGTCAAGAACCTCCCATTATTCATCCTTCATGACCAATGACTTGTTTGTTATTCCATCCAATGGTAAGAATAGATCCTTCTATTATAAATAATTTTCCATCTGCATCTTCCATGACTGGTAGTTTTGGCCATTAAATTTCTCAACCCTAAACTTTCCATATTTTTCCATTTCTCCCACTCGAACTAGGAACCCTCTTTTCCTATGAGTTACCTTTCGCTCTGATACTAGTTGTTAGAAAAACAGGATCGTGGAGAAATAAAATAAAATAAATGAGGAAATAAAACACAGAAGATACACAATACAATAGAGACACAGATATGCATGGTTCACCCCGTGTGGGTACATCCACGAGAGAAATTTCTAGTTCCTTTCCTTTTATTATCCAACAAAATGAAGGGATACAACCTACAACTCAACCGCTATAACTTCCTCTTCTTTCTCTCACAGTCTACTCTCCCAAAATACAACATTCGCAATAATACACAACTTCAATACAATTCCCTCATAAGAGAGTTTCCTTCTAGGGAAAACAAACCCTAAAAATAACTTCTACCGTCAGATCTGCAACCTTATAATGAATGGTCCAGATTGACTACGAAATTACAATATTTTACAAGGCAATTTTTTCCAAAGTTTCGCATCGAGGGCACTACCCCTAAATCCCCTGCCAGGGGGGGCTACAAAAATTGTCGTCATCCCCCCCTAGACCCCCCTAGAGACAATTGTGGGGGGGAAAGCCCCCCCACACCCCCTGTTAGGGAATGGGGTTCAAGCACGACTGAAACAAACCTATGAATCAAGAAGATAATCAGGCTCCACAATCAACACTAACTTGAGCTTTTCTTTCCTTCTCTTATGAATGTGGGATAATAACCCAACTTTACGTTTTTTTCCATTCTTCATGTTCCCTTGATTATTTTCTTCCCTAGCCCACGAGAACTCAATTAGGCTAGAGGAATTCTCTCTTAGAGAGATTATGTATATGGGGACATTACAAAGTCCATATAAACAAGTGAATATCTTCAAGATCCCTATATTGTAAGAGATCATGGCCATTAGTGGCACACCAATCAATCAATATTTGAGCCAAATATAGAATGAAAACCCCCAACATGGGAAACACATACCCATTTACAAAGTTCAATATTAATAATCAAAACAAATTCGAGTGAGCAAGGTGCTCTAAAAGACAAAAAAAACAAGCAAGGGTCTCGTCATTCTCTCGTGAGAAAACCGATTGTGATGGTTGAATAAAGGTCGGTACCTCATGTAGCCATAGAAAAACCAATGCCACATAGTATAGAAGTAAACTTACCTAACTTTACCCCTTTACTTGGCACTCCAGGTTTGGGAGCTAAGAGGATAGGTTAAAGATCTTGTTGAAGACAATATAACAAGTGTATATCCCTTACTTGGCAAAGAAGGAAATGAATCACCCTCACTTGAAGAATCCATACTATCCTATACAAATGAAGTTGACTTCCCTAGATTAGGAGGTGCACAAATATGAATTGAATTGAGCACTTTATCCTTATGACTATAGAGCCTAGTTTTTTAAACAAATACTCATACACTAACTCAGAGATCACCAAGAAAGCATGAACCTGTATAATCAGGTGCAATACTTCCCCCCAAAAAATCATGAGGGTAATTTATACCAAGATGGATCACATTGATCCATAAACGAGGGACTTATAGTCCACTTGCTTCACCAACATCGACCCTCAATGGCATTTAAATTCTGATATCTATTACTCTATCATGTACAAAGATCTATGTTCTCACAATGGTTACAATTTTTATGTTATCTTTGTAATATCTACTCAAGATTGCTTATTTTTTTCTTTTCTTTATGTAACCTACACACAACAATTTGGATGAAAATGTAGTGGAAAATGAATCTATGTTCTCAATGTACCAATCAACGTCGGGGCTCTAACTCTGTATGATGTCAAGTGCTCTATTTTTAGAATTGATCTCTAGGCCTTTGTGCACAATACAATTTTGAGTGAAACTTCCCTACTCCTTGTTCTCCAACAACATGTAGGGATGGGTTTGCTTGTTGACTTTCTGGGGCTAAGGCAAGTGCTAGTGGTGGGAAAAAATTACACCCTATAAATGAAACAATAAAACCACCTTTTCTCTGTCAATTTGCCAATCAATAAGCACCTTGTTGCTCAATTAAATTTTAATTGATTAACATACCAAATGACTCCTTCAAATGGACTGCCAATTATATGGGATGCACTTTGTCTAATACTCAAGATTCTCATCAATCAACAAAATGAATGGATTGTGTTTAAAGTTCATGTTAGAAAAACGGGACCGTGGAGCAATAAAATAAAACAAATGCAGAAACAAAACATAGAAGATACATAATACAATAGAGACACAGATTTGCGTGGTTCACCCAGTGTGGGATACATCCACCAGAGAAATTGCCAGGTCCTTCCTTTATTATTATCCAACAAATGAAGGGATACAACCTACATCAAACCCATTGTAACTTCCTCTTCTTTATCTCATAGTCTCCTATCTCATAATACAATATTCGCCCTCATGCATAGCCGCAATACATTTCCCTCATAACAGAGGGTTGTCTTCTAGGGAAAAAAAACCCTAACATAATTTCTACTGTTAGATCTGCGACCTTATAATGAACAGTCCAAATTTACAAGGAAATTACAATATACATTTACAAGGAAATTTTTCCTTCAAGGGTCCGCTTGCCCCCGGACCCCGTAGAGGGGGTAACCCCCCTCTGCACTCCCCCATGTGGAAGAGTGTACATACTTCTGGGGTGTAAATACTTCATGGGGTATAAACACGGCTAAAAAAAAATACCTATGAATCAGGAAGATAATTAGGCTCCACAACCAACAATATCCCACTTGGAGACTGATCTCAACAACTCCACCGTTGTTGTATATGCTAGACTCTGAACCTTCGTGGACCTAGAAAATTTCTCATCTTCATCTTCATTCTTGAAGACCAACTGAAACTGAGCAGGAACTCATTTTCTCCATGGTTACTCCCTTTGTTAACATATCTGCAGGATTCTAGCTAGTGTGTATCCTTTCCAACTTCAAATGTCCATCTTTAAAGGCGGATCATATGAAGTGGTACCTCAAATGTATGCTTAGTATTTGAATGGAAGGTTGAGTTATTTGCAAGATGAATGGCACTCTCATTGTCACAGTACAACCTACTATTCTCCTGCTTCTTTCCGAATTCCTCCATAAACCTTTGTAACCAAATCATCTCTTTACTAGTCTCTGTAGCAACAACATACTATGCCTCTGTTGTTGAAAGTGCAACAACCTTTTGCAGTTTCGAAATCCAACTTATTGTTGTTCCACCTATAGTAAAAACAGACCCTGTGGTGCTCCTCCTGATGTCTTTATCACCTGCCATATATGAATTAACATATCCCTGTAGAAAAGTGTATGAACCTCCAAAACATAATGCATGAGTAGAAATACCTCTCAAATACCTGAGAACCCACTTTACTACCTCCCAATGTTCTTTACCTGGATTTTTCATATACCTACTCACAACTCCCACTGCATGTGCAATATCTCGTCTTGTGAAAACCATTGCATACATCAAGCTGCCAACTATTGATGAATAAGGGACCCTGGACATGTATTATATCTCCTCCTGTGTCTTGGGACACATTTCCTTAGTTAATTTGAAATGGTTGGCTAAAGGTGTACTAACTGGTTTTTCATTCTGCATTCTAAACCTCTCCAACACCTTCTCTATGTACTCACCCTGAGACAATGTCAATTTGTGATTTTTCCTATCTCTTGTTATTCTCATACCAAGGATTTTCTTTGCAGACCCCAAATCCTTCATTGCAAATGAATTAGCTAATTTTTTCTTGAGAACATTTATATTCTGCATATTAGACCCTGCAACAAGCATGTCATCTACATACAATAGCAAGATAATATAGCTTCCATTTTATAGCTTTTTGAAATAAACACAATGATCGGAATGGCATCTACTACAACCCTGTTCTGTCATAAATCTGTCAAACTTCAAATATCATTGCCTTGGAGCTTGCTTTAGGACATACAAGCTCTTCTTCAACCTGCATACCAAATTATCCTCCCCTTTGACCTCATACCCCTATGGCTGCTGCATATAAATCTCTTCCTCCAAATCCCCATGGAGAAAAGTTGTTTTAACGTCTAATTGTTCAATATGCAAATCTTCTACTGCCACAAGACTTAAAATAGTCCTAATTGAAGTCATTTTAACAACAGGAGAAAATATTTCATCAAAATCCATACCTTTCTTTTGTGCAAACCCCTTTACAACAAGTCTATCCTTGTATCACTTTATTCCTCCATCTTATTCCTTCAACTTGTAAACTCATTTATTCTACAATGCTCTTTTTCCTGCAGGCAACTGAACCAAGTCCCAAGTATGGTTCTTTACCAAGGAATCCATTTCCTCTTTCATGCCTTGCTCCCACTTATTTTTGGTGTCTACCTGCATTGCCTCTTCATAACATTATGGTTCACCAGAATCAGTCAACAATAAATAATACAATGAAGGAGAGTATTGTTCAGGGGGTATACTTAACCTGGTAGATTTTCTAACAACACTTGTAGGTGTTTGAGGTACCTGATGCTCCTGTTGTTGTACATTTTTATTTTCTGGTTCCTTTGGAATTTATTTTTCAGTGATCTCATCAAGCACTGTGTATTCTTGTTTTTCTTTTTCTTGTTTCTTTCCCTGTAACTGATCTTTGTACATGACCTTCTCATTGAATATGACATCTCTACTCCCAATGATTTTGTTGTTTTCGTAATCCCATAGGCGATAACCAAAATCATTAACGCTGTATCCAATAAAGGTACACTTCTTGGATTTTTCCTCAAACTTTGTTCTATTTTCTTTATCAATATGGACAAATGCTTCACAACCGAAAGTTTTCAAAAAAGAATAGTTTACCTTTTTTCCTGTCCATTCCTCCTCTGGAATTCTACCATCTAAAGAGCTTGAAGGTCCTATGTTTATTAAGTAAACATCAGTATCTACAGCATCTTCCCAGAACTGTAAGGGAAAACCAACATGCAATCTCATACTCCTTGCACACTCCATGATTGTCCTATTCATCCTTTCTGACACACCATTTTCTTGTGGTGTTATTGGAATTGTCTTCTCTCTACAAATCCCATGGTATGAACATTAATCATAAAACTCCTTTCTGAAATATTCACCTCCATTATCTGATCTGAGACACTTCAAACTTTTTCCTATCTCATTCTCAACCAAAGCTTTCCATTTCTTAAAAGTATCAAAAACATCAGATTTTTGTTGAATGCAATAAACCCAAGTTTTTCTAGTTGCATCATCAATAAAAGTAACATAATAACGAGATACACCAAGATATGATACCCAAGCTGGTCCCCATACATTTGTATGCACAAGCTCTAACCTTTCATTCTTCTTTTCTTTTCCGACTCTGAGAAATCTGACTCTCTTATGTTTTCCATAAACACAATGCTCACAGAAGTCCAAATCATTTTGTTTAAGATCTGGAAACAAAGTTATTTTGTGAAGTATCTGCATTCCCTTCTCACTCATGTGTCCCAAACTATGATGCCATAGTGTTGTATCCACTCCTGTAGAAGCTAAAGAGATAGAAGAGTCAGTGTTACCAGTACATAAATACAATGTACCTACATTCTCTCCCTTTGCTATCACCAATGATCATTTGATGACCTTCCATGTCTTATCTATAAATATGGATATACAACCTTCACTTTCCAACTTCCCTGTTGAAATTAGATTTTTCCTTAAATCTGGGACATGTCTTACCTCTTTCAACAACCATTGGTTTCCATTGCGTTGCTTTATTTTTACCTTTCCCATTCCAACAATTTTGCATGGTGCATCATCACCCAAATGAACCTGTCCAAAATCACCTTGAACATAATCTAGAAAATGTTT
>ML818566.1:0-57540 GCA_009831015.1 Picea engelmannii | reverse complement strand
TCTTCAAAAATTCATTTCTCCTCAACCATGAGGATCCACATGATGTGCCACATACCACCAGAAACAACATGATGTATACTATCCATCCATGGGTGTTGTATCTGCATGTGCATTGTCCTTCATGTCCAAATACCTTCATCAATCATGCGGTCCAAAACCCATGACTAGGGTTGACATCAATGACAACAACCAATCTTCCAACAAGACTTGCATAGCTAAGTGCAAGTGGTTGTAACAGACTATGAAGGGCTTTGTGCTGAATGCAAGGAAGAAGGATCTAGAGAGGTGTGCAGATCTCTTGTCCTATCCGGAGTAAGGTTTTTGTGGCTCTGTGCATGTATCTTATTAAAGAAGCTAATAAAGAAGAAGAGTTGGTGGACGTAGCCCCAGGGTGGGGGTGAAACACGTATATGTTGTGTTTCCCTACTTTGTGCGATGTGTTGGTGTACTTATGTGTTATCTGCTAAGTGCTTGACATAGATAGATAGACAGATATGTTTATACTTTGTGCTTATGATGAATCTGGATGCTAGATCTGACCTCTGTGAACTTTCTTAGTGCTTGAATCTGCTAGATCTGATCTAATTCCTTATTCTAAGTGCTTAGATATATTATATTTGGGTGAATGTTGTGATGCTCTATTTTATCTACGGAGTAAATATTGGTTAAATATTGATGAAGGTTTACTGCTGAGTGCTCTGTTAAATACTAGAATCACATATATGTGTCCCAGCTAAGGTTGCATACATCTGATTCCTACAAACACCCCTCCCTCTACCTCGGGTGAGACTTCATCTTCTTCACAAGTGTTGCTGAAAGGGTCGGTAGTTAGGGTTTTGTTGGTATGCTTTTGTAGCGTTGAACCCTAGGTCTGCCCCTGTGCCAACATAGGCCAAACTTACTTGTGGAAATGTCATGTTGTATATGATTCTAGACCTCAAAGTGTTATTATTACTTTGGGAAGACAATTGTATAGGATGCCAGAGGTAGATCTGCCTACTACCATTTCTTTGATCTTCGCTAAGCAATGCAGGAAGGTCATCTCCCAGATCAGGAAATTTGTCTTCTTTATGCTTCTCTCTCAAAATGAACAGAAGGTAGCAACCACATCCATGACCTCTGCACAGGGCCTCTCCACACAATAAAAGCAGGTGGATAAGGTCATGGAGGAATACAAAGACAAATTCTCTTCACCCACTAGGGTACCTCTGCACTGTCAGGTCAAGCATTCAATCGATATGACCCCCGAAGCATCTCTACCCAATGGGCTAGTCTATCATCACTCTCTTGTGTAAAATGAAGAAATCAAGTGTTCGATCCAAGAGCTTCTAAAAAAGGGGCACATCCAACCAAGCTCCAAACCCTACAGAATCCCAATTGTACTCGTGTAGAAGAAAGATGGGACATGGAGTGTAACACCCTGGTTTTAATCCCTATGAACTAGAATGTATTATGTAAATGTGACATTAGGCTAGTGAGCCGGTAAAGTTGGAAAGGGGATGAAGTGCCTAGAAATGTAATACATTTATATATATTAATAAAAATACATTGTTGGTTGCATAACGAACAAGGACAAAAGAGATAGGGGGATATGATTCCACGAGAGAGGGGCTTAAGGGGATAAGTCTTTTTATTATATTTTATTTACCCATTTTGGTTTTAATTGAGAAAAGTGGTTACATAAGCTTCTTGGGGGAGGCCATGTGGTTCTTGATTTCCAAGTAATTACATAAACAACTCTTTGAATTGTTTGGGGGTTCACTTGTTCTTCTCCATTTACTCTTACATTGTTTCCTTAGGGATTCTTCATCATTCATTCTTGCTAATTCATTTTCTCTTGGTATGAGCATGGAAATAAATGGTTGGAAGAGGAGAGCCATTTCTAGATGGATGTAATAAATTATTGATCATTCCAGGAGGGAATGGATGTTTGTGTGCATAAGATTGATGACAGTTCAGAAAGAACTGTCCACAAATGAGAATCCTTGGATTTTCCAGCAGGGATATTTCCAAGAAGCACTCTGATGGAGAGACTCCAAGAAGCAATTTGAATCATTGGATAGCTGAGGTGGAGGCACTCTGATGGAGAGACTCCAAGAAGCAATCTGAATTGTTGGATGCAGAGGGTTTGTCAGAGTCCAATGGTCAGAGTTTCCTTGGATGCCTGAGGTGGAGGCACTTCGATGGAGAGTCTCCAAGAAGCAATTTGGATCGTAGATCGACCACTAGCCGAGAAGTAACCTCAGTGGTTCATTGGAGGAGGGTTGTCGGAGGCCTAGAGAGAGGAGGTGAGAAATGACTCTGATGGGGGGTCTCTGAGAAGAGATATGAACCATAGATCAGCGGGCAGGTGAAATGTGATCTTAGTCGTAGATGTCTAGGGGTCCCACCTGAATACCTATTGTGAAAAACAGAAGGCAAGGAAGGTTAAACTTCTTGCAAGTAGAGACTCTGAAGTAATCAGAGTCATTGATCTCTGACTTCGAGGGTCATCAAATATGTCGGTGTATGCATGATTAGAGTATGCTTGTCAAAGAGGAATATGACTCTGATGGAGAAGAACTATGACTTCCATGAAATATTCCAAGTGAATCCGAGCCGTTGATTTTGGTGGCTAGATAGGACAAGAAGATCGACGATCGGGATTAGTTCTGATTTTGAGATCGATGGTGCAAATTGCCCCGTAGGAAAAACTGCTACATAGTCATTTTATTATTTTTTCCACAACTGGATCATATTAAGTCATATTTGGATTAAACTTATGCGTTTTTTCCACAGAGACGAGTCCTACAAAAGTGTCAAAGAGGGTCATTTCCCATTTCTGCTTGGATTTGTCAGAAATTGTGAAATAGTGGTTTTTAAAGATCTGGGTCCATATCATTGGCAGAGATATAGATTAAGCCAAAATTCATTGAGAGTGTCCAAAAAGAAGACACATAAATAACCCATGAAGGAACTGAATAAACCCTTAGGGGATTGAAATGGGGATGCTGAAATAGGCCAAAATCCACTATTTTGTGCCACGTTTTTTAGATTTTTGGGATTTTCAAAGGAAAAGTGACCCCATATCACAAAACTGAAAAAAATTATTTACTCAACATTTTATTTAATCATTATGAGAAACAACTTTGGTTTAGTAAAAAAATTTCAGAAGTGCACAGATTGAGAGATAGCCAGTTTTGCTAAAAAATCCAAGTGTGGAAAAAGAGGTGAAAAAGGGAAAAATGGTCATTTCCAGATTGCAAATATGAGAGTTTTTATGAATTCCTTGCCATTATTATTATCTATGACTCACATAAAAGTTTATCTAGTTCCTGATGTATTTTCTTTTGCAGTTGACCGAAGTTGGCATGCACCAGTGGAGAAAATGCAGAAATGGGATGAAAATGGCTTTTCCAGGAAGCCATAACTTTCATCTCAGAGATCAGATGAGGGCATGAGTATAATAGTTGCAAATATGATTCATAGGAGAATAACCTAAAATTATTATAATTTGGAGAATTGTGATATAATTCTTCATGAACTGAGCAGAAAAAGTACTTGTAACATTAATTGACAAATTAAATTCTATAATATGCATAGTTCTAACAAAATGAGTGCTTGCACATTTTGTAGAATTAGAGGTATAATCATATCAATTCAAGACTAGGATTAGATATTAGAGTCATGGAAGCATGACATAGCTTGTAGAAGTTGGCTGAGGCAATAAACATCTACAGGGCAAGTAATGAAAAGTGGATAAAGAACGCAAGAAGAGTGGAACAAAAGTATTAGTCAACAACTATAGAATCTGAATGAATTGCAAGTACAAAAGAAAGAATCCTCACATAAGACATGAAGCTAGCAGGTGAATAATTTCATTAATGGGCATAGAAAGGAAAAGTAAGTCTCCATAGCATTGAAGGTAGAGAGGTGTAGATAACTACAAAGATTGATATTAAAGAGAACAAGGAGCTTAAGAGGTGATGTGTGAATCATCTCTATGTGCCAAAAACATGCTTGGATATTCATATGGCATGATTGTGGAATTAGAATAGTCTATTGTTATATACATGCAATAATGATGTTATGGAAATTGAATATGACTAATGACAGATTATGTATTCAGGAAAAATGGCATATCATGGCCAAAGATGTGGATGTTGTTGTTGTTGCTTATGACTTCCGTCTATGTGAATACCCATGAGGGTGGTAGGAATGGTAATAGAAAGGATGGAAGAGGAAGCATGTGAGCGTCTACAAATACCTCTTGATTAGATAGCATCAAGTAGGTTGGTAACAACCATGCAGGTATGCATTTAGTTTCTTCTGATGGATAAATGTTGAAGGGAATTGAGGTAAGAATTCCCTCAATTAAATTTCCAAGATTTAAATTGATATGTAATGGTCGAAGGCCTAGAGCATGTAAATGTTGATGATACTAGAATGTATTTATATAAATGTTAGTTTCATATTATGTTATGATTGGTTATGGGATCATAACCAAGTCAAGTCAGGAGAGACACTCTTGCTACAACATCGAATACCCACATGGCTAGACATGTGTGAGACCATGATATGGTTGCATATGGAAGGGATATAGAGCTATGTAAGTGCTCAATGGTTTCCTTGTATATCTGATGTTTGGACTACAATCCCTTTGCCGACACTGAAGAGCACTTAGGAATTATGTTTCCTCATGTTTTGTATGGGTTGAAGAGGAGGGTATCCAAATAGTTGGGAACTATTGGGAAGAGTTTGAATGTTATGTTGACGCGTTGCCCAAACCTTCCAACCCATCATGGTGGAATGCATGACATAGTTATGTGATATTATGTATTCAATGCAGGGATGCATTGTGTAGATGTGGCCATGGGTATTGGCACATCGATTTTATTTTATTAGTAATTAATTATTGCATTATGAAAAGCATGCGGTGTTGCAAATGCATAATGAATGATAGCTACTAGTTGAAGGTGATTGAATTGTTGTTTGTTACAATTCTGAGATCACTTTTTGGAGTTGTTGAAAATGTTACAAGTGGTATTAAAGGAATTATTGAATGCATTTTGGTGAATGCATGTATATATATGGCATAGAAATGATTATTCTAACAACTTAAATGATGTGAGTAGGGATAAAACATGAATTTGAGAATACTTCTAAAGTTGTTAGATAATGCAACAAGAAAGTTGCAGGTTAGAGTAGTTACATAATGGTGAATTACAAAAAATATTTGTTGAGGGAACAAAGTAATAAAAATATTGATGGGTAGAAAAAAAATGGTTGATAATACATGTGTAGAGGATGATGGGTTCATTCTAGTTACTAGCTGGATTAATGGAAGTGATTGAATTGGTGTTG
Source organism: Picea engelmannii (assembly GCA_009831015.1). NCBI lineage: Eukaryota > Viridiplantae > Streptophyta > Pinopsida > Pinales > Pinaceae > Picea > Picea engelmannii. The sequence goes on along the minus strand of ML818566.1, from coordinate 52,197 downwards.
TAATCAATTATGAGATCACTTTGTGAAACCTTGTAATTGTTGCCATGAAAATGTATATTTGTTAGGATATGATAATAGTTTGTTTGGATGAGTGTAAATTAAAGAAACTGTAGGTAGAATGGTCCTGAATATGGCAGATATGTAAGCTATATGGAAGACGGATATCCACAGCTATAGAGCCAAACATTATGAGCAGAAAATTCATGCCTGGAAATTTTAATTTCCTGTATAAAATAGATTTGAGAAATTAATAGTTACAAATTGTTATGTAATGCTAGCAGTTTGTGTGTTTGAATGAAAGGTTGAGAAAATTTTAGGGAGAATGGTCTTGGATGTGGAAGGGAAGTAAGCCCATACATAAAACCAATTTGTGTTGCTACAAGAGCCAAGCATTATGAGCAAAATTGGGGAATCTTAATTTTTGTATATAAACAGATTTGAGAAATTAAAATTTGTTATGATATGATGACAATTGGTTTGGTTGATTTAAGGTTGAGAAAATTGCAACTACAAGAGTCAAACGAATTATGAGCAGGAAGTTCATGCTTGGAAAGTTTTGTTTTCCTATATAAAACAGATTTGACATTTATGATTGAAAATTGTTATAATGATATCTCATGATGATTGTATGTGTATAATACATATGAGATGTTGGATATGGAAGCTGGAAGCTCGGGAAAAAGAGTACTAGAAGGAAATCAAGCTCAATGATGAAGGCATAGAACAAAGAAAGTCCAATGGACTTGTTGCAGCAGGAGTTCTTGGAGCCGCAACTCTGAAACTTCCTAGCCGAGTGCACTGGATCCCTGGAGAAGTGGAATAGCCTAAGGGACTGCATGGCAGAGAAAGGGGTTCATTTATTTGGGTTGTGTAGGTTGATAGGGAAGGAGAGCTTGTTGGTTGGAACTACTACCAGAAATATAAATTCTAAAGATCATTATACATATTTTCGGGTGGAATGCCTATGTATACATGTTTAATTTTAGGCCAAAGTGTCTATGTATATAAGATTTGGTTGGGATGCCTGTGCAGAGTAAAGGCCAGAGAGCCTAGATTTGTAATGTTAATAAGATTGGGATGTTGTTTTGCATTGCAAACAATTCCAAAATAATGGGAGGGGGATGTAACACCTTGGTTTTAATCCCTATGAACTAGAATGTATTATGTAAACATGACATTAGGATAGTGGGTCAGTAAAGTTGGAAAGGGGGAGAAGTGCCTATAAATGTAATACATCTATATATATTAATAAAATGCATTGTTGGATACAGTACGAACAAGGACAAAATAGATAGGGGGCTTAAGGGGCTAAGTCTTTTTATTATATTTTGTTTACCCATTTTGGTTTTAATTGAGAAAAGTGGTTACATGAGCTTCATAGGGATTCTTCGTCATTCATTATTACTAATTTATGTGCTCTTGGTCTGGGCATGGAAACAAATGGCTAGAAGAGGAGAGCCATTGCTACATGATTTTAATAAATTATTGATCATTCTAGGAGAGAATGGATGACTCTGTGTATGAGATTGATGAAAGTTCGGAAAGAAATGTCCACGACTGAGAATCCTTGGAGTTTCCAGGAAGGAGATTTCTAGACCAGTACCACTGGAGCACTGGAGAGAAATGGAACAGCCTGAGGTAGTGCATGGTAGAGAAAGGGGCTCATTTCTTTGGGTTGTGCAGGATGAAAGGGAAAGAGAGATGGAAATTAGGATTTGTTGTGTGGTTGGAAAATCTGAGAGCTTGTTATCCAAATTATGTGTGTTTTAGTTTTTCCTAGGACCTATCCTTGTGGATTCATAGGGATCGGGGGTGACCTACTATTGAGAATTAGAAAAATAGTGTCTATTGTTGGGAGGAACATCCTTGGTCTATAGCCAGTTGGTGAATTTTTACTTGAAAGATAAGTGCTCTCTGTGTTTTCTGTATAATGTATATGCCGTTGTATATTTATTATTATCTTTGAAATTCATATTTATAATATGCATGCTTGTTAGTTATTGTTGTGCATGGAATATTATTCATTTGATTCATGTTGTATCATGAATCTTGATTATTGCATTTGTGTCTTTCATGCTTCTTTATTAATTAAAAATTTATCATAATTCAAAATTAGTTTTAAAATGTGTTTTCAAGTAGTGTGCCTAGCTTATGGGTGGTTGGGTACATTACATGGAGACTCTGCATTGATTACAGGGTCCTAAGAAAAAATCTCAGTTAGGAACTAATACCCAATTCCTTGAATTGATGACCTTCTTGACCAGCTCAAGGGATCTAAGTACTTCAGTAAGATTGACTTGAAATCTGGCTACCACCAGGTCCCAATAAAACAAAATGATGTATGGAAGACTGCATTCAAGTCCAAAGAAGGTCTTTTTGAATGGTTAGTCATGCCCTTTGGTTTGACAAATTCCCCAACCATTTTCATGAGCTCGATGGATGATATCTTGCGACCTTTCACCAATTATTTGGTGGTGGTATATCTGGATGATATCCTCACCTTCAACAAGAGTTGGGCAGAAAACTTGTAGCATATTCAGCAGGTCCTTCATACTCTATGGAAACACAAGATATATGCTAACTTGGAGAAATTATCCTTCGACATGAACAGGGTCCAATACCTAGGCTACATTGTTGATGAGCATGGTGTGCACATAGATCCAACCAAGATCTAGGTCATTCATGACCAGCCAACCCCGACCACACTAACCGAGCTCGAGAATTTCTTGGGACTTGCCAATTTCTATCGCAGGTTCGTGTTGGGATTCAACCATATCGCATGGGCCCTCAACCAAGTGACCAAAGGTGGTGGAAAAGAAAATTTTGTGTGGGGAAAGTCACAAAAAAAATCATTCGATGATATAAAACATCGCTTATTCTTAGCTTCGATGCTCTCATTACCCGGTCTGTAACAACCTTTTGAGATTGAGACATGCCTTAGATTATGTTGTGGGCGCAGTTATCACTCAGCACGGTTATCCAATGACCTATCATAGTGAGACACTATCAGATGTCATCCTTAAGTACCCCACTTATGAAAAAGAAATGTATTCCATTGTATAAGCCTACCACCAATGGAAGCATTAAATTATCAGGAAGGAGACAGTTATCCACACTAATCACAAGCCTTTGCAGTTCATGCAGGACCAAGGTAAATTGCAGAACATTCGCCATCAAAAGTCATCCACATACTTGCAATAGTTTTATCTGAACATCAAATATAAGATAGGGAGAACCAATCACATCGTTGACTTTCTCATTCGACCTCCAGTTGCAGAATTAACCACGGTGCTCCACTCATACAGACATGAGGTCTCTGAATGGCCCCAACTCTACAAGAGTGATCCCGACTTTGCTACCATTTACCACATGTTGTGTGCAGGAAATCCTGTCACTGACTTTCATATTCAGGATGGACTATTATTCCATCTGGTTCATATTTGTGTTCATTCAAGTGATATGGCGAAGCTGATTTGGGAATCTCACTACAATTGGATGGCAGGACACTTTAGTGTGGAAAATACATTGGTAGTGTTGTAGAAGTATTTCTATTGGCCGAAACTTCAGTGGGAAGTTGGCAAGTACATATGATCTTTCATTACTTTCACTATTGCCAAAACAACCATTAAGAAGAAAGAACTATACACCCCTCTTCCTACTCCCAAAAGGCCTTGGGAATCCATCTCACTGGACTACATGTCTGGCCTTCCTTCAACCAAGCAAGGAAATGAATTTGTTTTTGTGGTGGTTGATTGATTTTCTAAGATGGTCATTCTGACAACTTGCAAGAAGAGTATCACAATGGAGGCCACTGCCAAGATATTTTTCGAATGGGTGTGGGTACATTTTGGGATACCACAGACCATCATCTCATATTAGGATATTAGGTTCCTAATCACATTTTGGTCAACCCTCTGGTCACTGTTAGACACCAAGCTCACCAAATCCACTGCCTTCCACCCCCAAACTGATGGTCAGATAGAAGTTGTCAAAAGGATGATCATGCATATCTTGTGCATGTACAAATTTAAGCATCCACGTACATGGAATGAGAGTCTCCCCTATGTTCAACACAACTAAAAAAAATCTCTCCATAGCTCGACCATCCACAACCCTTTTCAGGTGGGGCTAGGATTTCAACCATTGGGTCCCATTGATGTCGCATTGGCCCTTGCGACCACACAAAAATAATCTTCCCATATTCAGTCTGAGGTTGAAAATACACCAATTTTATTGAAAAAATTCATCACATCCACCAACAGGTCCATGATATTTTCCAGAAATCCAATGCTAAGTACAAGCAACGCCATGATCAACATCGGGTGCCACACAAGTTTCAGGTGGGAGAAAATCTTTGGTTACATTTGCAGAAGGATTTCCTTGCAGGACCCCATAGGAAGCTTCTTCCACTTCGCTATGGTCCTTACATCATCACCAAGGTTGTGGGTGACAGTGATTTTAAGCTAGGTATTCCCCCCTTTCTTGGCTTGCACCCAGTGTTCAATGTGGACCTCCTTCAACCATACTTTCCACCATTGTTAGACACGTCAAAGATAACATAGAAATTAACACTGACATAGCTCAATATTGAATTTATGGAATTGGAAACCATTGATTAGATCACACACATAGGTTAAGGGCACTCGCCAACAAAGGATCTAGCTTTATCGGGTTGTCAAAGTAGGGAAGCTCCTACACCAAGGCAAGTGGATCACCCGAAGCCAAGTTCATCAGAAGTTTCCTCATCTGATGGGGGAACTCAATGCAATGGATAACATTGCTTACTAAAGGGGGGGGATTGATCCAGGTGGATATCAGTGGCCACCCACCTATTCCACTAGCTCAAAGCACAATTTTCCGTTTTGGCAATTTTTCTACATTTTTTCGGGTCCTAAACTTTCGGGGTTGTTTTTAGGCCCTAAACAATGTTTTCTAGGCACACTAGTACACAAAATAATTCCAAAGGCATTTTCTAGGCCAACCATAATGTATACTTCTTATTTATATCTTTCCAACGGGCTATCGATCACGCAAAACAAAGATCGTATGCAAACTTTACGACCTCGGGAAGTTGGCGTACCAATTAACCCCATTAGAGCCCACAAGAATTTTGGTGTTTCATCTCCTAGGGTTAGGTTTTTGGATGTTTAGGGTTTCCTCATCGATTATTTATGATAAAAATACATTTTCATCCTAATTGTAATGTGCTCTGGTGAATGTGTGTAGCCATCACATCTCTTCTCAAAAATCAACTACCACCATTCGAGTGAGTTTGTTTCATTCTGCATTTTTTCACAGTTCAACACATTTTATTTATTAATAGAAGTCAAGTTTCGTTGTATCCCTGTGTTTTATTTATAACTCTATATTTTATTTTGCTCCATTTATAAATATGGATCAGTGGTATCAGAGCAGTATTCTCTTTATTTGTTTCTTTGTGCATGTCCCCGACAAGGCCAGCGTATAAGGAGTTGGGACTCAAACTATTTGAGCCTTTACAGGACCAGCCTCACTAACCCCGACGACCTCCCATGGTGGAAGAAAAGAGAAACGATGGAGCAGGAGATCTTATTAAACTATTTCTCGAGGAATACCTGACGCGACAAAGGAATGAGATGATGGATAATTTTTCCCAGATCCTTTGACGACTACCAATAGCTAATGCATCTTCGTCAAGCGACCACTTTGGAGGTGTCGCCCCTTTCAAGGTACAAGTTAGTTTTCATATTAATCTATTTGAAGGTCGGATAAATGCAGATGCTCTAGATAAATGGTTGAATCTCCTCAAAGGATATTTTTGTGTCCATAATTTTTTCGATAGAGAAAATATCACCTTTGCACTCCTTAAGGATTCCCCCCATGTCAAGGTTTGGTGGGAGACTTTCTGTGAGAAAATTTTCATGGAGGAATCTGCAATGTTTGTAGTTGTACCCACTTGGAATTCTTTCAGGGATGCAATTAAGGAACAATATTACCCTATTGGAAGCTACGATGACCAATATGCAAAATGGACTACACTGCAACAGGAAAGGGATCAAATAGTGCTAGAGTTCGCAAATGTCTTCCACAACTTGCACACCAAGTTGGGTATCAAATTCTCTGAATGACACCTGGTGCTCAAGTATCACGGTATTCTGCATCGATACATACATATAGAAATGAAGTTTATATACATCTCATCATTGAGCGTTGCTTATCGATATGTCGTCAAAATCGAGAAGAAATTTAAACAAAAGAACTGAATTTGGATATGTGAATTCCTCACAGCAGAAGTAGGGAAAAGGCAGCCCCAACCCGCAGAACAAAGGACAAAGCAAGGATGGACCACCACATGACAACCAATCCAAGATGCAAACAAATAAGGGTAACGGGAAGATGACGAAAGACATTGGAAAGTGGTGCAAATTCCATAAAATCTCTTGGCATAACACCGACGAATGTCTCTCAAAGCAGTACTTGGTGTCCAAGATGAAATCCTTAGATTCAGATGCAGGTTATAACTTACAATTAGAACCAGAAAAAGGGGAAGAGGATCATTGATGTATAACCCAATGCCACCATCACTACCACCAAGGTCCAACCAAGTGAACCTAAAGAACCAAAGGAAGGTGAGTGCCTTTTCCACTCGCAGATGTGGGTGAAGGGTTCTCTGTTGCACTTCATCATTGATAGAGGAGGTCAAAAGAACCTCATCTCAGCATATGTTTCCAAGTGGTTGGACCTACTGACAATAGCACATCCATATCCTTACACCATCAAGTGGCTCCACCAAGGGAGAGATATTTGCATCAGCCAACAATGTCACCTGCCCTAAAAAATTAATCCCTTCAAGGATGGGGTATTGTGTGATATTTCCCACCTTGAATTTTTTGATGTTGTTTTAGGCCAACCTTTCTTGTGGAATCGTCATGTTGTATATGAGTATATACCTAGTAGTGTTATTATTAATTTTGGAAAACAATTGTACAAGATACCAGAGGTATCTCCGTCTACCGCCATTTCTTTTATCTATGCTAAGAAATGTGGGAAGGTCATCTCCCAGAACACGAAAATTTCCTTCTTTATGATTTTCTCTCAAAGAGAATAGAAGGTAGTGGCCACTCACATGGCCTCTTCAGAGGGTCTCTCCACGCAGTAGAAGCAGGTGGACAAGGTCATGGAGAAATACAAAGACATGTTCTCCTCACCCACTGGGGTACCTCTTCACTTTCAGGCCAAGTATTCAATTGATTTGACCCACAACTCACCTCTACCCAATGGTCCATTACATCGCCACTCTCTTATGGAAAATGAGGAAATCAAGCGGCAGATCCAAGAGTTTCCCAAAAATGGGCACATCCGACCAAGCTCCTCACCCTACGAAATCCCAATTGTACTCGTGTAGAAGAAAGATGGGACCTAGCGACTCTGCATTGATTACAGAGCCCTAAACAAAATCATAGTTAGGAACTTGTACCCAATTCCCCGAATTGAAAACCTTCTTGACTAGCTCAAGGGAGCCAAGCACTTAAGTAAAATTGACCTGAAGTTTGGCTACCCCCATGTCCCAATAGAATAAAATGATGTATGGAAGATTGCTTTCAAGTCCAAAGAAGGTATTTTTGAATGGTTGGTCATGCCCTTTGGTTTGACAAATGCCCCAAACACTTTCATGAGGTTGATGGATGATATCTTGCGGCCTTTCACCAATTCTTTTGTGGTGGTATATCTGGATGATATCCTCATATTCAACAAGATTTGGGTGAAACACTTGCAGGATATTCAGTAAGTCCTTTCACACTCTGTGACAACACGAGTTATATGCTAACTTGGAAAAATGATCCTTCAGCATGAACAAGGTCCAATACCTAGGATACATTGTTGATGAGCATGGTGTGCACGTGGATCTAGCCAAGATCCAGGTCATTCATGATCGTCCAGCCCCGACCAAACTAACCGAGCTCTAGAGTTTCTTGGGACTTGCCAATTTATATCGCAAGTTCATGTTGGGATTCTCCCTTATCGTATGGACCCTCAACCAAGTGACCAAGGGTGGTGGAAAAGTAAATTTCATGTGGGGACGGTCGCAACATAAAACATTCAATGATATGAAACATCACTTGTGCTCAGCCTTGGTGCTCTCATTACCCGATCTGCAACAACTTTTTTAGATTGATCCAGATGCCTCAGATTATGTTGTGGACATCGTTCTCACTCAGCATGGTCATCCAGTGGCCTATAATAGTGAGACACTATCAGATGTCGTACATAAGTACCCCACTTATGAAAAAGAGACGCATTTCATTGTACAAGCCTGCCACCAATTGAATCATTACATTCTCAGGAAGGAGACATTCATCCACACTGCTCACAAGCCTATGTAGTTCATGTAGACCCAAGGAAAATTACAAAACGACCACCATCAAAAGTGGTCCACATACTTCCATTATTTCATCTCAACATAAAATATAAGACATGGAGAACCAATCATGTTGCTAACAACCTTATTCGACCTCTTATTGCAACATTAACCATGGTGTTTCACTCATGCAGACATGAGACCTCTGGGTGGCCCCAACTCTATGAGAGTGATCCCGACTTTTCTACCACTTACCAAATGCTAGGCACAAGCATGCCCATCACTGATTTCATCTCTAGGAAAGACTATTATTTCATCTGAGTCATCTTTGTGTTCCTTCAAGCGAGCAGGCAAAGCTGATTTGGTAAGCTCACTACAGTCAGATGCCAATAAAATTTGGTGCGGAAAAAGCATTGGCAATGTTGTAGAAGTATTTCTATTGGTCGAAACTTCGGCAAGAAGTCGACAAGTATATATGGTCTTTCACTACCTCCACTATTTTCAAACCAACCATTAAGAAGAAATGCCTGTACACCCCTCTACCTACTCCCGACATGCCCTGGGAATCCATATCGATGGACTGCATGTCTGGAATTCCTTCAACCAAGCAAGGAAATGATTGTATTTTTGTGGTGGTTGATCAATTTTCTAATATGGCCATTCTGGCATCCTACAAGAAGAGTATCATAGCGGAGGCCACTACCAATATATTCTTCGAATGGGTGTGGTTACATTTTGGGATACCGCAGACCATCATCTCAGATCGGGTCAGTAGGTTCCTAAGCATATTTTTCTCAAGCCTCTATCACTATCGGACACCAAGATCACCAAATCCACTACCTTCCACCCCAAACTAATGGCTAGACAGAGGTTTTCAATAGGATGATCATGCATATCTTGTGCATGTACAAATCTAAGCATCCATGCACATGAGATGAGAGTCTCCCATATGTTCATCCAAGCTACAACAGAGCTCTCCATATCTCGATCAGCCACAACCCCTTTCAAGTGGGGCTGGGATTTCAACCATTGGGTCCCATTGATGTGGCACTACCCCTTGCAACCACATAAGAAGAATATTCCCATGTTCATTCTGAGGTCAAAAAATCCACCAATTTTATTGAACATATTTATCACATCCACCAACAAGTCCATGATATTTTGTAGAAAACCAATGCTAGGTACAAGCAACACCATGATCAACATTGGGTGCCACACACGTTTCAAGTGGGAGACAAGGTTTGGTTACATTTGCAGAAGGAGCACCTTACGAGACCCCATTGCAAGCTCCATCCACTTCGATATGGTCCTTACACCATCACCAAGGCTATGGGTGACAATGATTTTGATCTAAGTATTCTCCCCTTCCTTGGCTTGCACCAAGTGTTCAATGTGGACCTCCTTCAGCCATACTTTCCACCATTATTAGACACATCAAAGAGAGCAGAGAAGTTGACACCAACATAGCTCAACCCTGAATCTATGGGACAAGAGACCATTAATTAGATCATGGACACATAGGTTAAGGGCACTCGGCAACAAATGATCTAGCTTTACCGAGTTGTCAAAGCAGGGCAGCTCCTACACCAAGGCAAGTGGCTCACTTGAGGCCAAGTTTAGGAGAAATTTCCCCATATGATGGGGGAACTTAATGCAATGGATACCATTGCTTCTTAAGGGGGCAGGATTGATCCAAGTGGATATCGATGGCCACCCACCTATTCCACTGGCTCATAGCACAATTTTCTGTTTTGGAAGTTTTTCTACACTTTTTCAGGTCTTGAACTTCAAGGACCGTTTTGAGGCCCTAAACAACATTTTTTGGGCACGACGGTGCTCAAGCAATCGCCAAAAGAATCGGCTGAGCCAAATGAAATGTGTACTTCTCAGCTAGACCTTTCCAACAGGCTATTAAGCATGCCAAGTAGAGATCGTATGCAAAAGTTACAACCCTAGGAAGTTGGCGTACCAACTAACCCCATCAAGGCCCACAAGCCTTTTGGCATTTCATCTCATAGGGTTAGGTTTTTGGATGTCTAGGGTTTCCTCATTACTTCTTTATGATAAAAGGGCCTTTTGACCTCATTTTAATGCGCTTTGGCGAATGCACGTAGCCGTCACATCTCTTCTCACAGATCAACTACCACCATTCGAGCGAGTTTGTTTCATTCTACATTTTTTTACAGTTCAACGCATTTCATTTATTAATAGAGGTCAAGTTTCGTTGTATCCATGTGTTTTTGTTATAACTTTGTATTTCATTTCGTTCCATTTATAAATCTAGATCACTTTATCCCTAAATAGTTTCCATATCAATCCCAATTGTTGGTTTCAATTCGTTGATGACACTTTCATCATCTAGCCTCATGGTCAATCTCCTCTAAATTCATTTTTTGACCACCTTAAACCCCCCACATTTAATTTGCCATGGAAAACCATACGGAAAATTCTCTTTGTTTCCTAGACATTTTCGTCATTCACCAACCTAATGGTCCCTATCTCACGAATTTTATCACAAAAATATTCACACTGATAGATAGGTTCATTCTCATTCCCACCACCATCCAGCTCAAAAATATATCGTTCTTAAAACTTTGATAACTAGAGCCATTTCAATGTTTGCTCCCCACCTCCTAGAAAAATAAAATCCCATCTTACTAATGCTCTCCTAACCAATGGCTATATTATTTCCCAAAAAATTTCAAAACCTTTTGATCCATCCTCCATTCAAAATCCAAAATCCCCCACTCCAAAACCCCTTCATAGGGCCTAATTTCGCTCTCATACATTCAAGGTATTATTAATCATATTTCCAAGATCTTAGCCAAGAAGAATATCAAAAGTGCTTTTACACCCCAGAAAACCTTAAGCATCTATTAAGAAGCACTAAATATAAAATCGACCCCATGCTTTCCGAAGGTGTGGAGCGAATTCCCTACCCCTATGGAAAATACTACAGGCCAAATTGGGATGTCCATCCAAACCCGACTAAAGAACATATTGTTGACACTCTACATCACTGCCTTTCAAAATCAACTATTGCAGAGCATTCCTATAATATTAAGCATCTCATTTTCTTTGTTTAAACAAAAGTCCTTGTGACAACTCCATAATAGTCATCTTGAATTATTAAGGAAGCCCTTGAAATTGAAAAACACATTAACAATTTTAATTGATAAGATGTCTATAAACTAAGCCATACATGGAATCCATCATCCATCACCTTCATCATTAAAAAAAATATTTTCTTTTATTTTCCCACTCCTCTTTATCTCTCTATCCCCTTATTTCTCTGGTTCTTCTCATTATTTTTCTTCTCTCTTTCATTTCTCCACTTATCTTAATTATTATCATTTTTAATTTTTACTTACTCTCAACTCTATGCCTTTGTTAGATAATTAATCCTTACACATTACTTTTCACTTAAACAAAAAAAATTCTTAAATATTATTTTTAATTTATATAATAAATTTGTTATATCATCTTTTCCTTAGTCATTTCCTTCGCCTAGCCTTTTCTCGTATCTCGAATTTTTGGATCCCATTCACATTCTCACTAATTTGTTTTAGATATTTTCCTATTTAATTGTTCTGATATTTTATATTCTTTAAATTTATAGCCCTAGCCCCTGTGTGTATTAGGCTTACCTTGGTCCCCATTCTCTTTATTAGCTCTACACCTATATTATATAATTTTTAATATCTTTCAATAACCCCCTTTTTCTTAGTAATAATATTAGCAATAAAAATTATTGTAACTTCGATCAAGTTCCCTTCTCGAATTTATATTCTATTATTTTAATCAATTTTTAGAACAACTATTTCTCTAGCTTCTTATATTGTTTATTTACAGGTTTACTCTTATAAAAGATTTTATGATGATGAGTATTTGCTTGAAGTTGGGTGTTTCAAAACTCTTACACATTTTAATTAAAAAAAATTCAAATAATTAAATTTAAAATTTAAATAATTATAATTAATTGCAGAAACATTCATACTCAAATATTAGATATCAATTCATATCAAATATTAGATATCAATTCATATCAAATATTCCTATTTAATTGTTCTGATGTTTTATATTCTTTAAATTTATAGCCCTAGCCCCTGTGTGTATTAGGCTTACCTTGGTCCCCATTCTCTTTATTAGCTCTACACCTATATTATATAATTTTTAATATTTTTCAATAACCCCCTTTTTCTTAGTAATAATATTAGCAATAAAAATTATTGTAACTTTGATCAAGTTCCCTTCTCGAATTTATATTCTATTATTTTAATCAATTTTTAGAACAACTATTTCTCTCGCTTCTTATATTGTGTATTCATAGGTTTACTCTTATAAAAGATTTTATGATGATGAGTATTTACTTGAAGTTGAAGTTGGGTGTTTCAAAACTCTTACACATTTTAATTAAAAAAAATTCAAATAATTAAATTAAAAATTTAAATAATTATAATTAATTGCAGAAACATTCATACTCAAATATTAGATATCAATTCATATCAAATATTAGATATCAATTCATATCAAATATTTATATATTGTGATAATTTCATCTATTTGTTGAATGATCTATTCTTTTAAAAAAAAAATATTTACTTGGATTTTATTTTTAATCATTCACAACATTTCTCTTTGTGTTTAGCTATCACCTTCCCTTCTAATTTTACATTTTTATTCTTGTAATCGAGACCTTTATGCAACATTTTGTTTGGTGGCATATTATAGTGTTACTTGATCGAGTCTTCCTTATGATAGATATTTTTCCAAATTATTCCATAGTTTTACATGTGCATTGTCCTCTCTTTTCTCTTTAAACTGTATTTTTAAGTTGATAATATGTATCTAAACTAATCCATGTCCATCCTATTACAGATCCATGATCGGTTAACGCTCCCAAAAGGGTATGACAAAGACTTCACTTCACTTATGTTTTCAAAAACCCTATAGTGGGGGTCCTTCATGCATCATCCTTCTTCGCATAGCATGTGAGGGTTTCAACCCAACCAATTAACTGCTACACGATGAGAACAAAAAATTAGTCACTCCCAAGCTAACGATCAACAATAGTGTTCCGAACAAAAAAATGAGCAGTACATCAAGCAAGTCCAAACCATACCAACCCAATCACTCCTTGAGTGGGGAGATAGATAGAGACTTAGAATAGATATATTATTGCATTCCCACCATTGATCAAACCTTTTAAACCCATTTATAGGCACTTAACAACATTGTACATGTTATATATCCAAGATTTTTGTACCGTCTCTAAATTTTTTTCTTGTAATATCCTAAAATATCTTGTTTGGAATGCCACTTATCTCACTCAATTTTCTTTCATACTACTATGGTATGGTCCTTTTTTCCAATAGAAAATTTGCTCAAAATTATATAAGAGTATATTTTTTTTTACATCATCAAAGATCCATGACAAGGATTCGATCAATACATATCAGGCTAGGCACTAAACAATCATGAAAGACTATCCAAAAATAGCTTCCTTACAAATATAGCTTCCATGGATATATGCTTCAATGAGCTAGCAAATATAAAGAAAAATTTCATCTAGTCAAAAAAAACAAAACCATTTCAAATGACCAGGAGTCCAGCAGGAAAGCAGTCCTATTCAAATTCGACTAAGGGAGGATTCAAAAAATTTTGATATGTGTAAGAGGTCCTGCAACCCCATTTTCCCACTTGTAATATGATAATCTGCCTTCTGGTTCCAAGAGTGCTTGTTTTGACAATTGGTCTGCCTCCTTGTTAAATTCCCTGAATATGTGATGAAAGCTAATTTCTTGAAATAAAGTGGTTAAATCCATTGTTCTGAGCTTCCATCCTTCAATGGAAATAGCATGTAGTCTACCTCTATGGTTTAGCCAATCAATAACTACCTTTGAGTCCCCCAATATCTGTAATTTTTTAATAGACAAAATATTAGCAAGAGTGAGAGTAGCCCAAACTTCCAAAAGTTCGGTCTTTGTATTAATGCCTTCCCCACAGTTGAAATACCATCTATATACAGTCACATATGAATATTTGATAACACCACCAACTCCACATTGTTTGCCTCCTTAAATGGCAACCCCATCGAAACATGCAATAGTGGAGCCAACTTGTCGTGTAATCGAGCAAGCTCTTAAAGGAATAGATTTTTGAGATGAGGGGAGCCTGTTGAGAGATATGAGAGTCTTGTAGAACACTGAAAAAACTGAAGGAGATGCATCTTCAAAAATAACTTTGTTTCTCTCCAACCAAATATACCAACAGGTAAGAGCAGCCAAAGTTGGAGAAATGGATTTGTCCTTAGTCCATGAGAAAAAACATTCAAAAAGTGAAGACCCTTCCCAAGTTTTTTTTAGCTTCATAATAGGTATTAATCTTCCCTAGACTGACTTGGTGAAAGTACAATGGATGAAAAGATGGTTATTTTCTTCAGTACTTTGTTTGTAAAGATAGCAAAGACCAAGGCCCTACCAACCTTTTTTTTTAAGGTTATCCCAGGATAAATTCATGTTTTCCGTTGCCATTCATATGAATAATTTTATCTTAAGTTGTAGGTCCCATTTCCAAATATTTAACCGCCAACCACTCTATATTGGATATCTCTGTGTATATATAAGAGCAGAATATATATTTTTAACTGAGATGATCCCTGAATAATCACCCTCAGTCCATAACAATGTATCAGTTGTATTCTGGAGTGAGACACCAACGCCTATAAGTGCTCTACAATAAGAGTCCCATTAAAATGCCAAATTACCTGAAAAACCCCAACTCCTCGCTGCTTATCTAGTTTTCGGAATATGTAAAGGAATCCCATGAAACTTTTGCTTGATCAAGAACTGTAATTATTTTCTTTCTTAAATGTGTGATAAGTGCATTCGGGAGAAGGGAGTTGTCACCCAAACCTAAGATCCGATCTTTTCTAATGGATATAAGGTGTCCTAAACCTGGAAGCCAGCTTAGCCAATGGGTAATCACATGGACCGATCTAATAAGACTAGTCCAAATCCTTGACGCAAAAATCTATTTGTAGGAGGCCAATCTGAACCAATTGATAACCGTTGTATTGGGTAGATATTTATCCATTAATACTTTATGCTAGATACCTTCCCAAGTCAGCACATGCCAAAGAGTATTTACCGTCAAGGTTGTATTAAAAATAAATAAGTTTCGGAACCCCCAACCACCACACTTCTTTGGTCTGGAAAGAAGATCCCACCTACAAAGGTGATACTGTTGAGTTTCTTTGTGACCACTCCAGAGGAAATTGAACATCAGTTTTTGGATCTTGTTCAAAACATAGCGAGGGATGGTATTCATAGACATCCAATATATCGGCTGACTCTCCAGAACTAATTTTAATAAAATGTATCTACCACCCAAGGACAACCACTTGTTGCACCATAGTCCGATCATTTTTTCCAATTTGGTCACTAGCCAATTCCAGTCGTCTACCCTATACACCCCAATCTTTAGAAAGTATCCAAGATATTTGAAACCGATAGAAATATCAGTAAAAGTATAAGGAAGAAACGACTTAAAAGGGACAAGGTCGGCATCGGAAAGGCCTTCAAAGTGTACAGTAATTTTTTACTCATTAACCATGAGTCCTGAAGCTTTACTAAATAACTTGATGATTTTTTCAATTTCCATCCATTCTTGTAATGTAGCCTTAGTCATAATTAGGACATCGTCCACGAATAATAAATGGAGAATTTTGATCATTCTGGACACTTTTATACCTGATAGATTGCCTTCCCATTTACTTTCTTTTAATAAAAGGTTGAGGCCTTCCATAACCAATATAAATAGTAATGGAGATAATGGGCAGCCTTGGCGCAATCCTCTGTCACTTTTAAAAAATATTGATGCCTCACCATTAAGTAAAACTGCATAAGAAGAGGAAATTATGCAACTCATAATCCATTTTGTCATCTGGAGGTCAAAGCCCACTTTTAATAAAGTCAACCTTAAAAAATCCCAATCAATGCAATCATATTCTTTCCGCAGATCCAATTTCAAAACAAGTGACTTTAATTTCTTTCTTTTTATGCTATGAATACTCCCATGTGATGTTCCTATAGCATCTTGAATCGGCCTCCCTTGCAAAAAACTAAACTGTTCTGCAAAAAGTGATCTAGAGAGGATTGGTTGTATCTGATTCGCAATGATTTTTTAGATTGCTTTGTAGCACAGGTTACACAATGATATCGGACGGGAATATTCAAATGTAAATAGTTTGTTTTCCTTTGGAATAAGGGCTAGGAAAGTTGAATTTAGGCTCCCAACAATAGAACCTCTCAATCGTGATTCCTCCACCATCTCAAGGAGATCCTCCCCTACTAAATCAAAAAAGAAGGTGAAAAATTTGACCGTCCAGCCATCAGGCCCTGGACTCTTATATTTTTTGAAAAGAGATCAAACAACCCTTAATTCCTCTATAGTTACTGGGTTGTACAACAAACAAGACTCATCATCATTTACCATCTGTGGAAATAGACCAGTAACCTTGACTTGTTTAATAGTGTTCGGGATAATCAGAGCTTTGTAAAAAAAATTGAAATAATGAACAACATTCTCCTTTATAGCTCCTTGATCTATGAGTGTATACCCATTTTCATCAGTGATCTCCCAAACATGTTTTCAAATCCTACTGTGATTTGCATAATTGTGAAAAAACTTTGTGTTATTGTCACCGCTTTGGATCCAGATCGCCCTGCTTCGAAGTCTCCATTGTTCTTCAAAACCAAGTAATATATTATTCCTTTCAAGTTCCATCTATTGTAGATGTTTTTCCGCTTCCAAATTTGTTGAATCCCCCACCAATTTCACAATTTTATCCCTTATATTGGATTCTAATGTCGCCAGGTGAGCCTTGCGCCTGCCAATTATTTCCTTAAACCATAATTTAGTATGATTCTTCAAGACCTTTAATTTCCAAACTAATATGCGTTGTCTGCCACCTTTGGTTAAGAAAATAGGGTCCTTCCATATCTTATGAACTAATGCCACGTAATATTTTTCATGCAACCAATGGGAGTTTAACTTGAAAGGATATGATTTGTAAATGGGAGGAATCTTCAGTTGTACTAAGACAGGGGCATGGTCAGAAATAAAGGAAAACTCCAACCAGGATCTATAGATGCCAACGCAGAATAATAAACCATCAGAAACAAGACATCTATCCAATCGCTTGGCAATGGCCTCAGGACCAGATCGCCCATTCTGCCAAGTAGGAACTAGTTTGGTCGGTTTGATATCTATCAAATTTTTGGAAAGAAATAAATCTTTGTAAAATCCATCTGACGATCCAGGAAGTGAGGAACCTCCCCAGACCTCATCTGGAGAGAAGGTAATGTTCAGATCGCTAGCAATGATCAGATTATTAAGAGACAATAGACCATTGTATTCCACCGAGCTCCAAAAGTGTTTCTGATCCGAACAAGGGCCATATATATTGAGTAATGAGATCTCTCGCTTGTTTATAATACACATGCATGTTAACAGAATACCACCAATAGTAAGGTAAAGAGATAGATCATAAATGTTTGGGTCCCAAGTGACTAATAAACCTCCAGAAGTACCCAATGAGTTTATAGCACTCAAAACCTAGGAAGGACGAAGAAGATGCATGAAATCTCTAGCTTTTTGCTTGTGAACCAAGGTTTCCTGTAGAAATACAATGTCCGGGCGAGTTCAATCCAATGGATGACAAACAGAGGCAACTTTGAGGGTGCGACCAATCCCTCTTAGATTTAAAGAGATTAACAACATTACTTAGCCCTCGTCGGGGCTTTCATTGCTCTAAGATCCCCACTATCAGTGGAGGAAGGAACAGAGTCAACTGACTGTGAAGTTATACCTGCCAGTTTTTTTCGAATGCTTCAGGTCTTTATAGGAAAGTGTTCGATGCCAAGGCCCCTTGACCAGGAAAATTATTTCCCAACCCCCTTAGTGTGTGTAAGAGAAGTACCATCCCCTTCACCACTACATGAAACATGAACAACCTTTCCCAGGTAAACTGGCAACTTAACAGTTGTGTTTGAGTCATGAATGAAGGGGATCAAAGAGTCTATTACAACACTGAGAGTGAATCATCCTCAGATTCTCGAAAATCAGGGCCAATCACAACTCTATCCAACTGCTTTGGGGACGAAGAGGAATAGGTATGAGCTCGAGCCGGGGCAGTACACAAATCAAGCAGTCTAGTCTGATGACTCTCGGGAGGGGAGTGAGCAGGAGGCTCAAATAAAGGTGTAGGTTGTACCCACGAATCAACCACCGGAGAGGAAACAAAGAAGTCGACCGCGTCGTTTCCACTATGGCAGGGTCAGTTACTACCCTGTCACCCTCGGTAGGCCCCTTAGCTTTGGTCGTGGATAAATAAAGCCAATGAGAAGTATCCAAAGCATCCTTTTCCCAAATAGACAAAGTAGAATATAAGGTAGGATAGAGAGTTTTTAACTTACCAGTTGGAGTCTCTATGCACTCTACCTGGCTCCAAGGCTCCGAACCACAATGAAGAGTCTCGTTCCCATAGGATTCCACTTATGTAACGTAGTCAAGGGAATCCCTATGGATAGAAGTGTCCTTCGACAATTCTTCTTTCGTCAAACCTTTACAATGTCGACGAAGATGACTCATTTTGCGGCAAAGGTTGCAACGAAAAAGGTATACCGACATAGTCCAACCTCTGTAAAAATAGATGACCGTGCCATTCAATATATAAGACCTCTAGTAACCCGCAATAGATATCCAATTCTACCAAGATTCTTCCAATATTCCTAGTAGGAGTAACGAGGGTTTGACTGTCCAATGCAATAAACTTTCCCATAGAGTCTCCAATAGCCCAAAGAGATCCTTCATTCCATAGATGAATAGGTAATCCCGGCAAAAGAACCCACAAATTTCAAAATTGAAAATGTTCAGTCGACGAGTCAAATGCAACCCGCCAACGTTTCAACATCAAACTGCTTCCCCCAAAAACCCAAAGAGAAACTAGAAGAAGGGTCGCATCCTCCGAGGTTTTACAAATAAAACCCAGCCAGCCTTTAGTGAGATAAAGGATTTCAGGTGCATAACCAAGTATAGGAACCCAATGTTTTTTAATCCAAACCGAGACTGGCCCCTTACTCAAATAGTTATAATAAATTATGCCAATCAAGCCCCATAGGGCCATCCTACAGGTCTCCTTGAGGCCCACATCCGAACCCAACACCATGCATTTGAATTTCCTGTTAGCTTTCCACAATTTCCTGCGAACACCTGGAGGGTTTGGTTGCTTGAAAGACTTTCTCAGAATACTTGGCGATATCACACCCTTATCTCCCAAGATAGTATCAAGAACAGACTTTGATACCTCCACTGGTTGCGCTAAGCCATTAACTGCAGGAAAGGAAACATTATGACGAGGTGTAGCATCCCGAGTCTGGAAGAGAGTATGAGCTAGAGAAGAGGTAAAATCACATACAGGCGAGAGTGAAGAATGTGGAGCCCCTCCCAAGGAATCGGCTCTAGTGAAAAGACCCCCTGCTACCAAACAACCTCGTCATCATCACTCATAAGTGTCGTGACTTTCCCTTCTAAGTCAGCTCGACTAAGAGGCGACATAGGACCTCCACCTATACAACACTGACCAAAGACGAGCCTGGAACAACAAAACCGGTCCAGTTACCTAGAAAGGAAAGTGGAGACTTAATAACTAGTAGCTAGGCCCAAGTCCCTAAAACTACGCCAGCCTGTAGAGTAATAAAACCCAAGAAAAATCCACTAAAAACTAAGTAATAGAAACCAAATGGGTTCGAGAAGAGTAGAACTCGCCAAAATAGAAAAGGCCGAGTTAAGTTGGGAAACTCCAGAGACTTAAAAACCAAACATGGTAACCCTCCAGAAAACTAAACAAATCCATTCGAAAACCCAGTTCAGGATCCATAACTACTTCGGCTCCATGTGAAATCTCGCCTAGTTGTAGAGCCGGGCAGTTACTACATGATTTTTGAATGACTATGGTATGGTCCTTACCCTTAGTCATAATGATATAGTGATTATTTATACTTCTATTTAGGTTGACTTAGTAGTGTACAAATAACCACCTTATCCTGTTTATTCTTTAAGATTCCACCAATCCTACTATAATTAAATATTGCAAATTTTTTTATTTTTTTTTTTAATTTAGTAAATTTTATTAGTTTTAACATGGTTTCACATTTAGGTTAAAAAATATAACTCATATCTAACAACTCTAAAATTCTCATAACTATATTTTTGTTGTTAAAAAATTAACTTGAAATATTATAAGATATATATTTTTTAAATCTTAAGCCTTGCTATATTTGGAAACTAAAAGGGTATGGATCAAACCATACATGGTGCAACTTGATGTCTCCAAACCGAGAATCTTTCTCTATAATATCAAATCTTAGGAACTAAATAACCAAATTATCATAAAAAAAAAACACTTAATACATTAATTTTATATTTCAATAATGAAAATAAGTCATAAGTAAATGAATATTAAGACTACTTTGTGTGGAACTTACTAGTATATACATTCAAACACATAACACAAGACGGTCATTCAACTTATTCTTCTTAATTTCTATATATAGAAAAAAAAAGGATTATGTGGTTAACCGTACACCATTAATTTGACTTAATTAAAATTAAAGATAATTAATATAGCAATATGAATAAGGGTTAAAATCATGACATAATTTTAGAACTTACAATAAAAAAAATCTTGTGGTTAAGTGAGTGTTCAATATGAGTGTTACGCTACTATATACTAGTTTAATTGAAAGTGAAATTTATGTTAGTGACCATTGATAGCTCAAAGAATATAGCACTGTCTAAGCATGTTTAAATAGAGATATTCAGTAGGGTATCCCTTACTTGTTACTTTATATTCCAATTTTGAGATGTTGTTTACATTGAATGTTTATAATTAAATGATAAATCACTTTTATGTAAGTATTCAATGTGTAAGAGATTTCATAAAATCAAATATTATAAAATTATCTATATAAATTGATATGTTATATGTTGCATTTCAAATAAGTAAGGTATCCCTTACTTGTTACTTCATATTCCAATTTTGAGATGTGATTACATTGGATGTTTATAATTAAATGATAAATCACTTATATGTAAGTATTCAATTTGTAAAAAAATTCGTAAAATTAAATATTATGATATTATCTATATAAATTGATAGGCTAGGTTATATGTTGTACTTCAAATAATGAATTTATTGTGATGAATTGTATTGCTAAAATTTTAGATCAATTGATTTGAATCATATTACATTTTCTTATTCAAGTTCTAAAATGTTTAGACTAGATGATTTTTAAGTATATTTTAATGCTTCATTGTCCAACTTAGAAAAGGGACCGACTATGCAACCATATTCTATATAGTAAATGTTTCATTAAGAAGCACCAATGCTATCCAAACATTGCTAGAAAGCGAGATACACAACACTTCCAGACAAAATCCCTGGCTAAGTTCAGCTAGGAGTGGACCACATGTCTCGCACATCCCTGAAAGGAGTGGACCACATGTGTGTGAGTTGGCTATCATGAAGATCACATGAGATACATCTTAATAAAAAAGATAATGAAAAATAACTCACATACATGCACTCGCTGCAAAGAGAAAATCAAATCAAATCAACAAGCATGAGGTCCTAAGATATTTTGATACAGTTCATTGAATATTAACATGGAGAAGTTGCATGGTATCTTTTCATTTATCATCCTAAGAAGCTCCATATAATAGAGATTATAAAGTTGAATTATTGGTTTCTGTACATTATTTTAATGCTACAAAAGAATAAGTGAAAAATAGTTTGGTTGAAAAGTGTGAGCTATAATTTTTTTTAATCGTGTGCAGAAACACAATTAAAAGTTCAAGATGGGACCATGAGTTTGCTCACCAGTGGAGGACAATGGGACAACTTGATTGTAAAATCACTTTGTGTGGTGATATTGGATTCGTTATTCAAAATAATTGGGATCTATACATATGGATGCCTTCATGGCAAGATTAATGTAGTGCAATTTTTTTAAGTATAGTTTAAATTTGTAAAGGAAAAGAAAATAAGTTTAATATTTTTATTTTTTTATTGAAATGTAGAAAAGATATTTTCATTGAAAACATTAAATGGAAGTTTAGTTAAAAGTTTTGTTTACTTTAGTAAAAATATTCATATTTTGGTAGTGGATGTGTCATAAACTTGTTATGAAATTTGAATAAGTTGGGTTAATAAGGACAAGAAATTTGAATAAGATGGGTTAATAAGGACAATTGTACTTGTGTGTGATTGTGTATGATTTTTTGAATACTTGATTTTATACCCATTTTTTACAATTAATATTTACACCTATAAGTTATTTGTCATTCTAAATTAAACAATCATACAAATGTGTGTAATTCGATGTAGTAAAAGGTTAAGAGTTGTGGATAAATTTCTTTGAATCAAGAGTTGGTTGAATCATTAAACTGTAAAAACTCAAGAAGAATGATAAGTCAATGAATTGTACAAAGAGAAATTACATGAAAGTTTTTCAAATCAATAAGGTGTTTTTTTCTTTCAAAATTCAATTGTGAAAATTTTCATACAAGCTTGCTAGAAATTGAATAAGGAGGTCACTAAGGTCAACTTGGTGTAAAAGATCACTTTGGGGGGCATTATCAGAAATACCCAACACCTTATGGTTTTTGGAGATGAGTACAAACGAGCGTGACAATTGCAAATCAAAATGGGTAAAGGAGGAAAGCATTTGCAAAACACTAATCGGGAAATTAAAGAACTACAAGACTCCTTGCATGAATTGGATAATTTTATTATTGATCTTCACAAACAAATTGATCTTAAGGATAAACTAATTGAACCACTCCAACTAAAATTAATAGAAAATGGGCGACGAATAGACAACATGGTTGATGCAACAAATAAACTCATACAAAAGGTTGATGTTACTTGTGACACAAATGACTTGATGCAAATGATAGATGTTACTTATAACACAAATGATCTAATGAAAATGGTTGATAAAATTGCAACACAAGATATGGTTGATGATTCATCACCAGGTTATGAGAAGGAATCATACAATGAATTGATGAATACAAGCTTGAAGATGAGTCACAAGAAGAAGCAAGGAGTGATATTAGAAGTAGTATTAGTGAAAATAACCTTAAATTTTCTATTAAAGTTACAAAAGAAAATTGTTGTGAATGCATGGAAGAACATTTGATCCAGATTGGATCATTATATTATTGTTCATCTATCTCGATGCTTTCAGAGTAGAAAAAAAATGGTGGAATCATCTTGCAGGGTCATTTTAATGGTAGGTCTCAAAGTGGAAAATTGGAGTTTGAAACCTTTCAAATCCATTTTGAGTTATCAACTGAAATGTTTTGGGGTAAAAAATTTCTTATATTTTGATCAAACACCTTGACGTTATTCTACACATTGAGACCTTTTCGACAGTGCAAACATCGTGTCAATAGGAACTCGTATGAAAAAGTTATGTCACTTGCAAGTTGACCTACCGTGTTGACCACCATGGTATGAGTGGATGCCATGTCAACCCCCATTACTCATGCATATGGGGATAGCCACATATGGAATTTCAAGAAGATTCTAGAAGGTCCAAAACTTTATCACAATTGAGGGTTGAGGAATTCAAAACCCTACCCCTAGATGGCTATTGGGCAATGTTAAATATGGGGTCGCTAGGAGGAGAAAGAGTTCTGAAGGGGTTCCATTCTTTAGCACTGTATTTGTTCCATAGTTGAGCAGAGCACCTAGGAGTGGTATTTTTAGAGTATAACATAGGAGGAGATATTATGTATTAGCCATACAAGCCATAGTGTCAAAGGAAACTCCACAGAGAGTGCCTCTTTCTTTGTACTTGCAATTGAAGAAAAGATAGCAGAGTAGCCTCACCTTCTAGCTAGGTTTTCTCCATTATTGAGTTTCCCAGGTTGTATCTTGTGTTTATTTGTGAATGGTGTGTGAGTATTTATTTATGTTCTCTATTTTTCACATTTCAACTATTTCATACATTTTAAGTAGAAAACTAATAATTAAAGAATCTGAGATGTAAAGGAAATCAACCTTCACAATAAAGATTTCAATATTTTATTAGATATGTTGTGATGAATTGTCAAGTGGAATATCCATGGTAGTTTACATATCATATTTGTATTAGAGAAGGTTTTCTTGTGGTATTTGTGGAAAGTTGCAGGGATCCAGTGTAACATCCCTAGTTTTAATCCCTGCAAATTATAATGTAATTGTATAAATGTGGTTTAGGCTAGTGAGTCGATACGTTGGGGTGAAGATCCCATATTGATTTAATGTGGTTGGGGACCGAAGTGTATAGTATGTATATTGAAATAATTATTAAAAATAGTAGTCGTTGGTTGCGATACGAGAGGGATGAAAACGATGGGGGCTATGATTCCACTAGAAAGAGGGGTTCCAAGGGGGGTTATTTATGGGTATTAATCCAACCCACATTCCTTAAATTATTATCATTGTGTATAACCTTCTATTTGTTGTTGAGTGTTTCCAAAGCCAATCATTAAACTCATGTAAGAGGGTGGGTGTGAGGAGTCACATCCCATAGTTATTGGAGAGAATGGACATGAGTACAATCATCCTTGGGAAGAGTGTGATTCAAGCAAGCACGGGAAAGAGAAGGAAATTTGTATGAAGAAGGGAGACAATTTTTACATGTAGATTTTGGGCAGCAAGGGAGGAGCTAAGTGTTGGGAAGAGAACCAACCATGTTGTGCTTGAAGGCATCCATGGTTTGGTTGTGTTTTATGCTGAGAAAAAGGCATGTGTTCCTATAAAACGGGTTTTAATCCTGTAGTGCATTTTCCTGTTGAATAAATGGTTCAAGATCCTTATGAAGGTTGTTATGAACACTCCTATAGTAGCTAAGAGTTCTTGGATGTCCCTATATGATATATTTGTGGCCAATCGAGTGCACAAGAAGCCCTGATAAATGAATGGTACAACCCTAGGGACTGTGATTAGTGAAGGGGGTACATTCCTTGGGTTGTGCAGGTTGTGGGGAAGAGAGATGGAAGATTGGAATTGTTGCTGGAGTTTGGAACCTGGGTTTGGGGTTGTGTGTTGAGAGTGAACATTTGAGAGGGTCAAATATCTTTGTGGACTCATAGCCTCAGCTCGGGGATGGCCTATTGTTGAGAGAAAACGAACAACAGTGCCTATGGCTAGGAGGTTCATCCTTCATATGAAACTAGTTGGTTAATTATTGATAGATAAGTGTTTTGTTGTTATTATTTTGTTTATTACATTGTGCAAATGGTCCATGTGAATGTTGTGTGTTTTATGTTTACTTAAATAGTTTCATTCATGGTTTTATTTATGTTGTAGATGCATTTATAATTATGGTATCAATCAAATGGTTAAATCTATGTGTCATATGTAGTTGGTAAGCTACAAGAAATTAGTTGTCTTTAAAAAAATTAATTTTTCAGTATTTATGTATGTAATGGACCTCAATTAAGTTGGGGAACATTACATATAGGAATCATTTTAAGAAGAAAGTCACAGAACCCTAGCCATGGCCAACAAGTCTATTCATAACATCCTTCAAGATCCAACAGAGGAGATATTTACAAGGTTGGAAGAGAAAGTCAATGACACATCTTGCAATATGTCCCTCATCAAGGCATCTCTAGCAAGCAAGCTCGAATAGTTTGGAGAAGTTGGAGGATTGAACTCAAAGATCAGATTAGATGGAAAACTAAGGGAGAACAAAGACCCAAAAAAGGAGTCGTGGAAAGAACCTGAGAAAGAGAAGCCAAGTTCCAGTACCATAAACCCTTCACAATATTTATTTAATATGGAAGAAAAAATGGACATAAATTCATACCAAGGTGAGATCAATGCATTAAAATTGAATCATTAGTTGCAACAACTAAAAGTATATTTCAGCATTCACCATATAGATGAAGAACAAAAGAGATCATTAGCTAGATTAAATTTAGAGGTTCATGCCTTAACCTAGTGGGAAATCCATACAAAAACCCTTAGGTTGGAAGGAGATCCACTAGTAACTAGGTGGGAGGACTTAAAAACCATCATCAAGTCCCAATTCAACACTATCGATTATGTAGAGGACCAATGGATCCAATGGCACTCATTCAGGAAAAATAAATGGCAGAGTGTATGTGAGTACACCATCGAGTTGAAAAATATGGCCATTGTGTTGGGTATCTCTCCTAATAACCTAGATGTACTTGTCAAGTATCTGAGGAGTCTACATATCCATCTACGAAATAAAGTGATATTTTTCAAGATGAGGATAATGGACGAGGGATGTGTACAAGTACAGTATTTGGAAAACATAGGCCACAAGAAATGGAATCCAAGCGGTTCCAAGCAGAGAGAGAATCAGGAAGCTTCCAAGGAGGGGAAGAAGAAGTGGAAAGGAGGAAAGGAGAAGAAGACGATAACTATTGCACATCAATGCACGGATCCTAGCAACCATTTTAACCATTGAAATATTGATGGGAACACTGAGGGAAATTGTTGGAAACTACATCTAGAGTTGAATTCAAAGAACCACAAGAAGGATGCAAAGAAAAATAATCTTCTAGCCATGGATTCGAGAAATCAGGTTGAAATCAGCTCCGATGTGGATGAAAATATTGTTTTCACATCATTGAAAAATGAGGTGAATTTGAGTATCCTTGATCACCAGGAAGAGAAGGATATTACCAAACTCTTCCACATCAAGATCTAGGTCAAGAAGACCAAGAAATATGCCCAATTTGACTATGGTTCACAGGTTAATATCATAGCAATGGATCTAGTCAGCAAGCTTGGATTGGAGGTTCATAATCATCCTATCTTATATCCATTGATATGGGTAAACAAGGATACAAATATCAAGTTAATGAAACAGTGTAATATTAAATTTGCTTTAAGTGTTGATTTTATTAATGAAGTGGAATTGGACGTAGTACCCCTTGAAATACGTGGAGTAGTGTTTGTAAGCCCCTACATGTATATGAGGGATGAAATATTCATGCAAAGAGACAACTAGTACCAAATAATCAAGGATGGGAAGTACTACATCATCAGCACACATAAAGGTGATTGGAATATCTCACTAGTAAGTGCCAACCAAGCCAAGAAGTTGATTAATTCTAATAAGAAATATGTTTTATTTTTCTTAAGAGAAAATATGATTGAGGATGATTCAATATGATCCAAATGGATGTCGGTGGCCTCCCACCTATTCCAACTGGCTCATTTTGGCAGTTTTCCAGTTCGGCAGTTTTTTCCTAGTTTTCAGGTCCCTAACTTCTGGGGTCGTTTTGAGGCCCTAAACAATGCTTTTAGGGCTCTCCACAATTAAAGTGTGTGTTGTTCCAGAGTTTATACTTAAGGCTTGAAAGTATAAATTATAGGCATCCAAAAATAAGAGGGTCTAGATATAAAGAAAGGGAGAACAACTCTTAAGGAAAAAGGAGCTATGGTTGATTTCTGAGTTGTCTTTGTCTAGCTTCCAATTGTTCTTGGACACTAATGTCCTACTCAATGGATGCCCATGAACGTTCAAATTCAACCCAGGTGGTAGCAATTTTTAATATGGTGTTAAAAAGAGTTAAAGTGATACTAGTCTGGTTTGAAAGACAGGGTTCGATATGGGGTTGTCTCGTAATAGGTACAGTCATGGAGGGAAAAGAGTTTTAAAAACTTGTTGTTTTTTAGGTTGTTGTTTCTATTTAGATTATGTAAGAAAAATTCCCGAAATTTTGAATTAATAGTATAACAAAATCAAAGGTCGTTTCCCGTATCTGAGTTAAACTGAAAACCATGCATGAAATGAAAGAAAACATAAGCTGTGGAACCAAGTGAGGCATCAACCAAGGAGGAATCTCACTTTGTGACAGAAGAAGAAAATGGAAAAGAGAAACTTTAATGAAGCATAAGATATGGAAATCAAAGTAATTCACAGGTCTTGTACCTGTTGATAGCCGATACAGAGGAAAAATTGTAAACAATTAGATGACTAAATAAATCAATCACCACAGTAGAGGTTGTACTAAATTGCAGCTAAGCATACATTAAAGATAAATAAGAAATGATGTTAAATATGAAATAACAGAGGAACACATAACTCAAACTTGACGGGATCTGGAGTCTTCGATTTGCATTTGTATTAATTATGGCAAATGAAAAATTTCTCTGCTACAATCGGCCAAGGAAAAAATCCCCTGGTATCTCTTTCAAAACTGTATTTATACAAAGAAAATCATCAACCCTAAATGGTTGGTATTCTCCTAATCTCCTCAGTGCTACAGTTATAGAATACAAATTTGAACCGTTTGCTCGGTTACTTTTTACTTTTCTAATAGTTGGACAAAAATGAGCATACATGTGTTACTTCATCATTTCTTTGAAGCGCTTCCTTCGCTTGGTCCATAACACTCGACGCACCTGTCTAGAAACTGCACCAAAATCTTGGAAGGTTCTGTAGTATCCTTTTCTTCAAACACATACAACTTCCTTTGAATTTGGGGCAGCTTCTCTTCAATCTTTCCCTTTTCAAACTTTGTCGACTGCAACTATAGATTCGGCTTTACTAGCCACTTATCTATTTGGGTGATGTCAAGCTGTTTCAATTGTGAAATCTCGAGTTGGGATTCATTCCAACTCCCCTTGATATGCAGTTGATGCCTTACAACATTGATATGTCTTAATAGCCTAGGACAATCACCTTTACCAATGCCTAGTGTTTTTGTATCTAGCTGATCAAACACTTCTTCACATTCTTTCTTAACTTCTCTTTCCATTTTCCTGCTTTCGGCAATATTGGCCTCCCATGTTTTTAATATGATGTCTCCCCTGATATGTTCTTCTACAGTCATCTTTGAGGTGGTTGGTACTTCCTCTCTAGCTAAAAACGCTACTGCCTTTTGAAAAGCAATGTGAGTTGTTGTAGCCTCTTTTTCCCTGAAAGCAATATTATTCAGTGAGTGGCTTGTTTCCAGGGAGTAGTTTTGAACGATTTTTATTTTAGAAAGCATGTTTTGTTGTTCTTCTTGTAGTTTCTCATGCACCTCTAGTACTTGGGCTTGAAATGTTGTTATATTCACAACTTGTCCTTCAATAGATTTCAACTCAGCATGTAGATGTCTCACTAATTCCTCCTGTCGAATAACGTGTACTTGACTCATTTGCATCTTCTTGTTTGCTTCATCTAAACTAGACTTCAACAACTGCATTTCCTGATCGTCAGCAATCCTGGCATTTTCAACTCTTTGATTTACCTCCTCTTGAATATTATTTTATGTGTGCCTTATTTGGTCCTGCAACTGAGCTATCATTTGATTTTTCTCCTTTAGCCATTTTTTCAGAGCGTCAACTGAGAATAAATTGGCAGTTGCCAAAGCTCCCATAGAGCATGCTACTTCTGTGGCGAAGTCTTCCTCTTCTAGGTTTTTCCCATCTACGAGCACTCTGTGTTTCTTCACCATTGTGCCTTCTCTCAGATGCATTTCTTGTTTTAGTACTGCCTTCCTCTTCTTACTAAAAAAGTACTTAGAGGGGGGTATCTCTTCTCTAGATATAGGAGTAAGGTCGTTTACATAAATGAATTCCAGATGAGGAGTCCCAAAATTTGACTGGTCAATGATGTAATAGGGCTACCCAAATTTGTAGATTGATTTTCTCCTATTGTTTTAGGGATATCAGTAGGAATAGTTGATGATAAAGGAGGAAACGTTTGACTCGACTTTGAAGGAGTCTCGGATTTGGAACTTGTTTCAGACCCTGGATTCTTTGATTGTTAAGCTTCTGCTTTTTGTGAAGACGCTTCAGTCTTCTATGGATTTTCTTCTGCAGTCCCTTTATCATGAGCCTCTAATCCGAAACCTGGGGGAGTACTTCCCTGATATGGAGGAGGATTCGTTGATTCTCCCTACAGTATCTTCATCAAACCACTTCGCTTGTGCTTCTGGAAAGTCAGAAAGTTGGTATGTAGGTCAGGTGATAATGCCTGAACTCTGTCTAATATTTCCTCATAGGTTCTGGCTCCCTTGAATATGTCATCGTGGGGAGAAGCTTCATGTTCGTACATTTTCATACTGCAATGAGTAAGGTGATTTCCTACAATTTTATAAGGGTCATGTTTTATGAGTTCAATATCTATCAATTTGATGTCTTCCAGTGTTGCAGCTTCAACCTTGGAATGACCAAGTTAAGCAGTGAACACTTCCCAATCTGTACAAGAAAAAGTGGCCAGAACTTCTTCTGTGATTCTTTCAATTCAGTGTCGATGCCACCTGTTATTATTTGGTAGGCCATCTCCCTGCACACCAGTCTGTCGGGAAGGAATTTTGGAAGTGCGTGAGGAGGAATCGAGCACCCGAAAACCCTGACATAGGAGAAAACCTCTTCTATAAACCAATCTGCAATCGCCTTGAGGTTTCCCACGATTAACTTTGAAATAGGAGGGGGTGCATAACCATACAAAATTTGGTCCAAAGGTATCACCATGTAGTGACATATTTCGTAAAATAAATCTTTAACATTCTCCTCCCATAGTTTAGAATGATAAACATGAATGGGCTCCGTGCAGGCTGGGTTCCAGCTCCAATTCATCAAGGGGAAAGGAGTCATGTAACAGATATCATCCATAATATATGCATACATGTAAAAATATGCAGGTCGGCCTTTCGATTTTGTCATTTGGTACTATGCAATATCCTTAGTTAGATTATCTGATAAAATTTTACCCCAGTTGAAACTGTAACCCTCGACTACTTCATGTATAAGTGGCACCCATTCTGCAGGGAAATGGATAGGGTTTTTCTTCCCAAAACTTCTACATAGCATCAAAGTTATATAAACCATGTATTCATTTAACGGAGTTGTTGCATAACTTCCATGAGTATCATCTCTAAATCTCGTTGGAATTCCCCACCATTCTTTGATTATAGTTGGATATGTTTGATCTAATTTTGTACACTCCTTTCTTAGAAATTTTGCTATGAATTCGACATTATAATAGTGTTTAGAAGTAGGGGGGAATTTATACATTACTTGGATATGCTCGGGTTTGAACGAGTCAGCGACGACCTCTTGGTTGTTTAGAATGCTCCTTGTCTGAATGTCATTTTTCTCTAAAGCCCAACCTATCATGTCATTGTATGGCATGAGTCTCGGTTGCGTGGCTATTTTGTGAAGCTCAGACTCTGCTATGTCTCTGAGTTTATTTTTGGTCCTTTCATTTCTGAAATCATCTAGGCAATTCCTAATCTCATAGTCTAAAGTTTCAAAAATCTGCCTCCATGATTTGACTGAATCCAGAGCATGCGGCGTAGTGTTGGATATAACATCTCCATCCGGATTCGAGCTTTCACCTTCCTCCTCAGTCTTCTTAGGCACTTTTCTGGGTGCCATGATGTTTGTGCTAAAATGAAAACCTATTGCAGAAAAAATGTGTGAGTTCTTCTTAGTGTAACTTGCTCCAAGTCTGAAAGTAAGAATGAAATTCAAAATAAAAAAACTGTATTAACCTTTAACCTGTATCAAATTTAGCGTACCGATACAGGCGATAAAAATTAAATGCTTTAATGGGGATGGTATGCCTGGAGATACGCACTTTATGTCAAAAATATCTCCAGTAATCTGTTATAGATACTGCAACAAATCGATGATTTAAAACTGAGACTTTGAAAGGAATGTCATTGAAAACTTCTGAATAGTGAAACACGGAAAGTTATTTAATACCCTTAATGCTTGTTTTAAAATTAAGTTAATTTTGTTTAAGCGCTTAATTCTTTTGGGACTTCGTGTTTCAGAGTTTCGAGCATCGTGTCCCCAAGAGGTATGACACAAGTAAATCCCAAATCGTGAAACCATGATGGGATCTATTTAGGCGCTAACCACTTGTTTTAACCCTTTAATTAATTGTGATCAGGGGTTGGTCTTTACTTTCGTAGATTGGAGTATCGGGACTACAACGAATCTTTAACGCAAGAAATCCCAATTCGTGAAATCGCGATGGGATTTTATTATCATTAAACCTTCTTACTTCTTAATAAACATAGCTTTAGCTTTTAAGAATTCCGCGACTTCGGGAATCGGGGTTTAAGGAGACTCAAGGTCGACTCTTTGATTTCCCAGATTGCGACTGATTAACGATCTGTTAAGTATGTTTTAAACCTTAATTAATCATGATTAAAAGGTACTTCGTGAAAAGTGCGTCGGGACATTTGAAATGTTGCTTAAGTTTGAGATGGCCGAAAAAGAATCATGTGAAAGGCTTAGAAATTCGTTACCGTTTTCAATTATTACTTTAAAAACTGTTCAATTCCTTTTAAACAATCACTTTTTCGAGACTTCGGTACTGGGACTTTGGGGATGTTATTAAAAAACATACTTTGTGAATAGTCGAACCCCGAAAACCCGAAAATCTCGAAAGAACTTTTAACCCCTTTTTAGAACTAAGGTCGACTCCGTAACCAGAGAAAAATGACTTTGATTTAGAGGAGAAAAATAAACTTTGTTTCAACATAGACTCCATCGAGGGATCTCGTCTCCTTGCGAGACGATAAGAACAGTAGACCACATGCTTTTATTGGGCAAATGGAATCATTAGTTTGTTTCAAAAACTTGTTCAAGAAGAAGGTGCAGATGAAAAAAGGGGGTTTCATCCTTATCTCTGGGAGCTTTCAAAACCCAATCGCTCTCTAATCCCAATTTTAGGGGCCCTTTGAGTTCCTCTTTCCTGATACTGATTTCTGGCCCGCCTAAGATAATCCAAAAAACCTTAGGAATTTTAACAGGTTATGTTGATTTTGCTTGCCTCAAGGTGAAGTAACTTTAAAGTTTTTAATCAGGGAGTCTTGTGCGAACTTGGGATGTATATTGGGTTTCAAAGAAAACTAATTTTACCAAAGTACAGTATAATTCATGTATAACAGCCTTACAGATATCTTAGACATTGCTTCATTGCCATCAAGCCTATTCAGTACCCCGGTGAAGCTATCTGATTCCCTTTATTGAATTTTATTTCACCACTTCAAATTGTAATTTTGCATTTAAATTCTGAGATGAGGGAAATCATTTTATGAATTTCCTTTCATCATCTCTTTTTGGACTAGATGGGGGAAATCAATTTTTGAATTTCCTTTCACCATCCATCTTATGCTTTCATTGACCTGAAGTGGGGGCAATCAATTAGTATAAAGTATACTAGGGGTGATATCTGTGTATAATTTTTGCAACAGAGGTTTGTCAACTCACTTTGATTACTCTGGATCAGTTTCTTTTCGTCCTTCAAAACATCTTAGTCTACAGGAAAACTTATGGGGGAATTTTGTTTCCAGGGACCTTCATTTGAGCAAGACTAAATTTTTTTAGAACCTGTTAAAAGAATGAAGGGAGTTAGGATTAGCCTATACATATCTTTGTTCGATAAGAGTTTGAGGAGTCGTGAGGACCTGCCTTTCCTTTAAAGATTCGTTCGTCGGCCTTCAAAGCTAAAGTGTAAACTCTCCTTCCTTTGTGGAAATCATGGGAAGGTGTCTGGGATCAAGGGAAAAAACCAAAGATTGAAAAAGGATGACAGAGAAGGATTTGGGTTTCAAAAACATAGTTGTGGTAACACATTCCTGACTCTTGGAACCCTTTCTTTAAGGTCACTTTACTTCTCCTGTTTGTTTTACTTACTTTTTATCTTATTCAGAGGATTAAAATTTCATTCTTTTGATGATATCTCGGGCGAATATTTTCATACTCATGAGACAATTGTTGCACTTAGGTTATATTCATTTGAAATCCATACATTTTGTAAATTCGTACCTTTTCCTTACCACTTCGTTCTCATCTTAGTAAATTAATTTTTTATCACCTGTTTCGGGTGAATCGATACGTGACCATCCGTTTTCTTTTGTTTGACGTTTGATCCATAGACCAAAATCTTGCAAGAAGAAAACATGAAAAGTGTCAGGATTTTAATATTGATAGGATGCAATGTGTTGAATATTTTATATCTCTATTTCTAGGAGATCACTGACCTGTTTTATTTGCGGTGAAAGTAAAACTTATCGAAAAAACTATAGAAACAGAAAACACGAACCGGTATATACAGTGGAATTTTGGAAATCGTTTATTGCATATAGTGCTTCAGATAACGCCCATTGATAGGGGCGTTGAGGATTTTACTGTCCAAATTTTCTAACAAAAATGAGTTCTTTCCTTCAAAAGCTGAGACTTTGAATGGTCCATACCAGATATGATCAAATTTTCCATGTTTTGTTGAGTCTTCCCTCCTAGCATCCCATTTCAAAACTAAATCACCAGGGAGGAATTCCCTATCTTTAGCCTTATGATCGAACAACGCTTTCATGTTGTCTTGATATTTCGGCAACCTTTCGTCTACCTCAACCCTATTTTGTTGAACTTCAATCAGTTGATTTATTCTTCTTGTGACATGGTTTGGTTCTTCTTTTTCATCTTGTCAAAGTTTCATCACAGGTAGATCCAGGTTTATGGGTAATACCACGTCAGTCTCGTATACCATTTGAAATGGAGAAGTGCTAATCGATTTCTTGGTGCCTATCCGATTTGCCCACAAGGCATATTTCAAATGCACATGCCAGGATTTTTTATGTTCGTTCAACACCTTCTTAATTATGGTAATTAAGATTTTATTTCATGATTCAGCCAGCCCATTGCCTTGGCGGTAATATGTCATGGAGTGACCCAATATAATATTGTACTTTTGGAAAAAACTGACCATTTCCATAGATTTGAATGCCTAGGCATTATCTGTAACTATCTTTCAAGGACAACCAAATCTAGATAATACGTTTTCTTCCAGGAAGTCTATTACCATTGAATCTGTGGATTTTCTAGTCGGAATAGCTTCTACCCATTTGGTGAAATAATTCGTAGTGGTCAGGATCCATTTGTGTTGTGCACTGGAATGTGGATTAATTTCACCTATAAAATCCAACCCCCATTGTTGGAATGGAGGTTCTGTTTTAACCAGGACCAGAGGTAGTGCTGGAAGTTTCTGCTTGCCTGCAAATAATTGGCATGAATTACAAGCTCTGACTTTGGCATTTACATCTGCAAATAATTTAGGCCAATAATATCCTACTCTCAGGATTTTGTAATCCATTTCTCTCCATGCATGATGTCCTCCACATACTCCCTTGTGGAATTCATTTATGACCCTTTCAGTCTCTGATTCTACCAGACAAACCAATAGAAAACCCAGAGGTTCTTTTCAATATAATTGGCTCTTTGAAATATAGTACTTCACTGCATGCAATTTCAACGTCCTAACTTTAGATGGCATCATATCACTTGGGCATTTCAAAGTCAGAAGATAAGATACTATATATTTGTACCACACTGAAGTTGTAAACTTTTCTTCTATACTGGTTGTAGCTATTTGGTCGTCGAGTTTGTCCATATCCATACATCCTTCATACTCTTGTAGATTATTTATACCGAACTCTTTGAAATTTGATTTGGCTAGTAGCTTAGCCAAACCTTGTCCCTTTACGAGCTTTTTCGGTTTCACTTCTAAATCAAATTCTTGAATCTTAGTAATCCATCGACCCCTCTTCCCGTCTCTATCAGGTTGAACCAATATGTCTTTAACAGAACTGGTGAGTACATATGCAATTATCTTGGAGTGTAATACGTAGGTTCTGAAAGCCTTTAGTGCCTTCACCATAGTGTATGACTACAGCTTTTCCATTATGTCATATTTCAATTCTGCGTCTCTGAGGCTTTTACTGAAGAATGTTATTGGTTGCTCGAAACCTTCTTCGTTCTTTTGTAGAAGTACTGTTGCGATTGTGTGTTCAGATGCAAACAAGAAGATAAAAAATTCCTTGAGATAATCAGGGCTTGCCAGTACAAGTGCTTCACCTATAATTTTCTTGATGTGCACAAATGATGCTTTAGCTTCAGCCGTCCATTTAACTTTGTTGTTCTTCTTGAACATATATGTAATCAATTTCACAATTTCAGCAAAGTTCGGGATAAATCTCCTCAAAAAAATTATTTTCCCTAAAAATGACTGGATCTCTTTTACATTTTTAGGAATATTTATAGTGTCAATAGCTTCGACCCTTTTAGGATCGATTTTAATTCCGCCCTGAGATACAATATGGCCCAAGAGTTTACCTTCTTTCATTGCAAAGTGAGACTTCTTGGGATTTAAAGACAAACCAAATTTTCGACATTTCTCGAATGTTTGCTTGAGATGTATCAGATGATCTTCATCAGATTTAAAAAAAAACAGCCAGATCATCAAGATAAATAACCACGAATTTATCTCTTTCATCGACGAAGATGATATCCATAGCTCGCTGGAAGGTAGCACCTGCATTCATTAAACCGAATGGAATTTTGTCATACATAAATGTACCCCAAGGGGTGGTGAAGGTTGTTTTTTCTTTATCGTCTTTGTTGGCAGCAATTTGATTGTAACCCGAAAAACCATTGATCATGGACATCTTATTTGCTCCGACTACTTTTTCTAAAACATGGTCCATTTAGGGTAGCGGATAATTGTCTTTAAGAGATGATTTATTTAAATTTCTAAAATCTACACACAGTGTAATTTCTCTGCTCTTCTTCCTGACCGGGACCAGGTTGGCTACCCACTCAAAGTACCTGAGTGGTACAATTATTTTGGCATCCAGGAGTTTTTTTACTTCCTTTTCGACCACGGGCAATAATATGGGATTGATTTGCCTAAGCTTGTGTCTGAAAGGTTTAACACCTGGCTTTAAAGGAATCTTTTGTTCGATCACAGTGGTGTCATAAGTTCTCGGCTTATCGTAAGACCAGGAAAATACGTCTTTATACTGCTTGAGTAAATCTGCATATTTTTCTTTCATCTCAGGAGGAAGATATTTTGATATTTTTACTATTCTAGGTTTTTCTTTAGTGCCAATATCGCATTCTTCGACTTCCTCTGGCTGAGGTTGTAATGCATATTTTAATGGCATATCATTATGGTCAAATAATATTTCGAAGGGAATTATACCTTTAGGGATTTGATTTTTTTTAGTACCAACATGCGGTGATTTGTGATATTGCCTTGGAACTCTAGAGGATCTTCCCCTTCTTGCATAATCCAAGTATGATCATTCTGGTTTTCTTGGTCGATGTGCGTTTCAACAAAGTCTTCCACCATTTCGAGGAATTTTATGATCTGTTCATCATCTTCGAACACTTGCTAGTGTTGTATATTGTTCGGTATGGAGGGTCTGTGCCTCATCTCTATGTGATACTTAAGTTTCAAAGTTGTAGGAGGTGCAAAAGTTGAGGCTGCTTTGGCTAACGAATCAGCTTGCAGATTTTCTGTATGAGGAATGTAATGGACATTAACAGTCGAGAAAAAAAATTCCATTAAATCCAAGGCGCAATTTATATAAGATCTCAATCTAGGATGTTTGTCCTGATACTATCGATTTACTTGTTTCACAATTAATTCTGCATCTCCATAGACTTCCAAGTTTTTTATGTTTAATTTTTTGGCGGCCTCTAATCCCAAAACCAGGGCTTCGTACTCCCATACATTATTTGTGTAATCTATGTCCCATTGTAGTGTGTAAGAGAAAGGAATGACAAACTCATCTCCAGGTGCTACAAAGATTACACCTGTGCCTACTCCTTCACATGATGAAGCGCCATCGAAATACATTTTCCAGATTCCAGTACTATATATACTTTCTTTTACCTTTTTCATTTTATTTCCTTTCATGAAATCTTCAGCACATTCATCTATATCATCATCGATCGATAAAACACAATTTCCAAGGTCCTGATCAATGACATAAACAGGGTAATTTCTAGGATTATAAGGATCACTTACCATATATGTCAGTCGTGTTTCCCGGTATAATCGGGTGAACTGCCCTTCGAAAATGGGGATCGTGGCATATTCCATGTCTAGCTGAAGGGATCCTCCAAGCTTAGTGCCCCAAGACCTGGATAATATCATACCATACTTCGGAGGTATATCAACAATAACCACATCCATCATAACACTTTTTACTGGGATTTGTGCAATATTTACCACTAAATCCTTAATCATGCCCATACATTTAACCTTTCTTCAATCAAATGAATATAGGTCTCTGTATGGCCTGGTAATTTTGAGGCCAAGTCTATCCATAATAGCCTTGGGCATCATGTTATGTGAGGCTCCAGAATCCAAGATGTAGTTATGTAGAAGACGATCATGAACGTTTAGCGTAATGTAGAAAGGAGCAACGGTATCTCTGGCTCCTTCAAAATGCAAACCAAAAATTATATTAGGCTTATCATCTTCCAAATTTATATCATCTTGACTTCCCATATCTGAAATATTTATCATTTTGGTGATTTGTTTTCGGTAAATGGGATTCTTTGCCAGTTCAACCAGAGGTATCAGTATTTTGATTTTGTTAATCTCATTTTCTAGGCTGAAACCTCCTATAGTTTTTTCGGTTTCTCAGATTGGTACTTCGGTCTCCTTCTTTTCCGCTTTATTTGTTTGTATTTCTTTGTT
Organism: Picea engelmannii; assembly: GCA_009831015.1. Taxonomy (NCBI): domain Eukaryota; kingdom Viridiplantae; phylum Streptophyta; class Pinopsida; order Pinales; family Pinaceae; genus Picea; species Picea engelmannii. The sequence continues at coordinate 13,263 of ML818566.1, read as the reverse complement.
TTCAGTTGTTTTTTTTCATGCCGTCTGTGTTTCGGTTGTCTTGGTTTTAGCACCTTGTGGGTCAACTCATTTTATCCTGGTGTTCTGTGTTTCAGTTCCCTTTGGGGTTGGTTCATATACTTTGTCTCTCGGGAGGATTTTCTTTGGTTGGGTAGTTTTCACGTTTTTAGTTTTAGACCTTAGATTATACTTGTTTTGGATCTCGACCATTATAGTATCGGTGATTCCTTGGCAAGTAGGGTCTTCTGTATTATTTGTGTTTCTATCCTCATTAGACCCATGTTATGTTTTTAAAGAAGTCTCATAATCTTCTCTAGTTAAATGAGGTTAATAACAATCTTCACCGAGATTATTTATATCTTCTTCTAAATCCTCAAATTCTTGCATGTCATTGCCTCCTATAAAATTTTCGTTTTTTAAAGGAGTTTGAACCTTTTTCTCTTCATTTTTAATTTGTCTTTGTTGTATTTGAGGATTGGGGTTCCTCCTGAATTCTCTCCTAATGAACTGATCTGATTTAGATTGATCTAGTTCCATCTTTGAAATTTTATTTGACAGTTCTTTAAGTATCTTCGCCATATCATCCATTTTATCATCTGAGGATCTCCCAGATCCTGAGGATCCTGCTTGTTTCTTAAAACGTTTGGTCTCCCGGTTTCCCGTTTCCACCTTTTCCTTTAACTTAACAGAAGCCATCATATTTGAATCAATCTCTACGGAATCATCGTTCCTTTAACTTACCAGAAGCCATCATATTTGACTCAATCTCTACAGCATATTTGACACATAAAGGTGATTGGAATATCTCACTAGTAAGTGCCAACCAAGCCAAGAAGTTGATTAATTCTAATAAGAAATATGTTCTATTTTTATTAAGAGAAAATATGATTGAGGATGATTCAATATGATCCAGATGGATGTCGGTGGCCTTCCACCTATTCCAACTGACTCATTTTAGCAGTTTTCCAATTCGACATTTTTTTCCTAGTTTTCGTGTCGCTAACTTCTGGGGCCATTTTGAGGCCCTAAACAACGTTTTTAGAGCTCGCCACAATTAAAGTGTGTAGGCCTCGCCACAGAAAAAATATGTATTCCTTGGATAGACCTTTCCAATAGGCTATCGTGTGCCTAAAATAGAGATCGTATGAAAAAGTTACGACCTCGGGAAGTTGATGTACTAACTTACCCAAACAGGGCCCACATGACTTTTGGCACTTCATCTCCTAGGGTTAGGGCTTTTGATGTCTAGGGTTTTTTACATTCCTGTTTATTTTAAAAATTCCTTGAGAGCCTCATTGTAATCTTGTTCTTGTGAATGAGAGAAGTAGTCACATCTCTTCTCAAAGATAAGCCACCACCATTCTAGCAAGCTTGTTTTCCACTGCATTTTATAGTTTCATCTTATTTCCTTATTGAATAGAAACTAGTTTTATTGTATATCTATTATTCTATGTTAAGCATATTTTGATAATAATTTGTATTCATTTGATTCTTCTCATAAAATCCAGATCATTGGTATCAGAGAGGTCTTCTCCTTTTCATTCTTAATGCATGTCCCCAACGAGGTCAAGGTACAAAGAATTGGGTCTCGAGCTTGTTTCTCTTTAGGACAAAATCTCTTGCACGCCCAAGAGACCCCTCATGGAGGGAGAAAAGAAAGACAATGGGACGGGAGATCCCTTCAAAATGTTTCTCGAGGAATCCCACATGCAACAGAGGAACAAGATGATGGATAGTTTTTCACAAATCCTTCGGAGAATACCAACAGGCGACACATCTTCCTCAAACGGAGGCATCACCCCCTTCAAGGTACAAATCAACTTCAATATTACTATATTTGAAGGTCAGATAGATGCAGGTGTTGTAGACAAATGGTTGAATCTGCTAGAAGGGTATTTCTCTGTCCATAGCTTCTCTAATAGAGAAAATATTACTTTTCCACTCCTCAAAGTCGTTCCCCATGTCAAATATTGGTGGGAAAAATTTTGTGAGCAGAAGGAAACAGAGGAACCCTCATTATTTATAGTCATGATCACCTCAAAATTATTCAGGGGTTCTATTAAGGAACAATACTACCTTGTTGGAAGTTACGACGACCTGTATACAAAATGGACCACACTGCGGCAGGAAAGAGACCAAGCAGTGCTTGAGTTCACAAATATCTTCCATACCTTGCGCACCAAGATGGGTATCAAATATTCTGAGTGAAATCTAGTGTTCAAGTATCATGGTGGTCTGCATAGATACATACAGGTAGAAATGGAGTTTCTGTACATCTCATCCTTTCGCGTGACCTACCGATATGCCGTCAAAATCGCACAGAAGCTCAAACAAAAGACGCAGAAATTTGGGCCTGGGAACCCCTCACAGCAAAAGCCAGGAAAGGGAGGCCCCAACCCGCAGAAAAAAGGATAGAGAAAATACAGACCGCCTCAGGACAACCAGTCCAGGCTGCAAGCAAAGAAGAACACCGAAAGGCCCCTAACATAACATTGTTGATTGTCACTCAAAGAAGTCTCTGGTGGCTGAGCTAAAAGCTTATGAATCAGATGTGGGTTCTAAATCTGAGTTAGAACCAGAAAGGGGGAGATGGATCATTGATGTAGAACCCAATGCTATCATTTCTACCACCAAGCTCCAGCCCATTGAACCAGACGAGCCAGAGGGAGGCGAGCACCTTTTTCATTCACAGATGTGGGTGAAGGGTACCTCGTTGCACTTCATCATTGATAGCGGTAGATAGAAGAACCTCAACTCAGCAGAGGTTGTCAAGTGACTCGCCCTACCGACAACACCGCACCCGCATCCCTACACCATCGAATGGCTCTTCCATGAAAGTGACATCCACGTCAGCCAACAATGTCACATGTCGTATGGTATCAATCCCTTCAAAGATGAGGTATTGTGTTATGTTGCCCCTCTCGAAGTTTGTAATGTTCTTTTGGGTCAACCATATTTATGAAAACGCCGTGTTGTATATGAGTCTAGGCCTCGCAGTGTTATTATTACCATGAACAAGAAATTGTACATGATACCAAAGGCAGTCCTACCTAGTGTTATTTCCTTGATCTCTGCTAAGCAATGCAGAAATCTAATCTCTCAGATGAGGAAGTTTTTCTTCTTCGTGATTCTCTTTCAGAATGAGGGAAATATCGCAGCCACATCCAGGATCTCCATGGATGACCTCTCCACATAGCATAAGCAAGTAGATAAGGTCGTGGAAGCATACTCGGATATCTTCTCCTCACCTATCGAGGTACCTCTGCACTGTCAAGTCAAGCACCCCATCGATATGACCCCTGACGCATCACTGCCCAATGGGCTAGTCTATCGTCACTCTCTGTTAGAGAATGAGGAGATCAAGCAGAAAATCAAAGAAATACTCCACATGGGTCACATCCATCCCAACTCATCACCTTGTGGGAGCCCAATCATGTTGGTACAGATGGAACCTAGCAAATTTGCATTGATTATAGGGCCCTAAATAAAATAACAGTCAGAAAATGATACATGATTCCCTGAATCGATGACCTCCTTGATCAGCTCACGGGGGCCAAGTACTTCAGTAATATTGATTTGAAGTCTAGCTACCACCAGGTCTCGATAGAACATACAAATGTATGGAAGACTACCTTCAAGTCAAAGGAAGGTATTTTCAAATGGTTGGTCATGCCCTTTGGTCATGCCCTTTGGTGGCAGCACAAGCTATACGCCAACTTGGAAAAATGCTCCTTTGGCATGGACAGGGTCCATTACCTGGGCTACATCGTTGATCATCATGGTTTACATGTGGATCCAGCCAATATCCAAGTCATCTGTGACTAGCTAGCCCCAACCACACTCACTGAGTTTCAGAGCTTCTTGGGCCTTGCCAATTTCTACCAAAGGTTCATGTTGGGATTCTCCCATATTGCATGGGCCCTCAACCAAGTAACTAAGCATGGTGGTAAGGAGAAATTTGTGTGGGGTTGGTCCCAACAACAAGTGTTCTATGATTTGAAGCAGTGCATGTGCGCATCCCCGGTACTTTCACTACCAGACCTGCAACAACCCTTTGAGATTGAGACATATGCTTCAGACTATGTTGTGGGCGTCATTCTCACTCAGCACGGCCACCCCGTGGCCTATCATAGTGAGACACTATCAGATGTTGTTTGTAAGTACCCTACTTATGACAAAGAAATGTACTCCATTATGCAAGCCTGTCTCCAATGGATACATTACATTCTTGGGAAGGAGACAATCATCCACACTGATCATAAGCCACTGCAATTCATGCAGACACAAGGAAAATTATAAAATGACCGTCATCAGAAGTGGTCCACATACTTGCAACAATTCCACCTCAACATCAAGTATAAAATAAGAATCACCAACCACGTCGTTGATTTCCTCAGCAGACCACTAGTCGCGACACGCACCACAGTGCTAGACTCTTGCGGCCATGAGACCTCTGGATGGCCTCAACTCTATGAGATAGACTCGGACTTCGCCACCACCTACAAAATGTTGGGCACAAATTCATTTGCCACTAATTTCCATCTTTAGGATGGATTGTTGTGTCGTCTGGGCCATATCTGTGTTCCATCAAGCGAGTGAGTGAAGCTTATCTGGGAATCCCACTATAGTCAGGTGTCAGTACACTTCGGCATTGAAAAGACAGTGGAAATGTTGTAGAAACATTTCTACTGGTCGAAACTTCGATAGGAGGTCAGTAAGTATATCAAGTCTTGCACTCCCTCTGTTATTGCCAAACCAACCACTAAGAAACATGGATTGTACACTCCTCTTTCTACTCCTAACAGGCCATGGGAATCCATATCCATGGACTACATGTCGGGCCTCCCATCTGCCAAGTGGGGAAATGGTTGTGTTTTTGTGTTTATTGTTCACTTTTCTAAGATGGAAATTCTAGCCACTTGCAAGAAGAGCATCGTAGAAAAGGCCACTGCCAAGTTATTCTTTAAACGAGTCTAGGTACATTTTGGAATCCCACAAACCATTGTCTCAGATCGGGACAATCGATTTCTTAGCACATTCTGGTCAATCCTCTGGTCACTGGTGGACACCAAGCTCAACAAATACATGGACTTCCACCGCTAGAAAGATGTCCAAACCGAGGTCGTAAATTGAATGATCATGCATATCCTACACATGTGTAATTCCAATCACGCTTGCACATGGGATGAGACTCTTCCATATGTCCAACATAGCTACAACCGAGCCTTGCATAGCTCAACTGGACATAGACCCTTTCAGGTGGGATTGGGATTCCAACCATTGGGTCCCATAGATGTTGCACTACCCCTAGCAGTTACCTCGGTCGACTCATATCCTGCTCCAACTGAAGTTGACAAATCCACTCGGTTCATTGAGTGGATCCATCACATCTGTCAACAGGTTCAGGATATCCTACAGAAGTCCAATGACAAGTACAAGCAATGCCATGATCAACATCGGGTGCCGCATAAGTTTCAAGTGGGAGAAAAAAATTTCTTACATTTACAGAAATATCGGCTTACCATACCCCATTGTAATTTTATCCCACTCCATTAAGGGTCCTACACCATCACCAAGGTTGTGGGTGATAATGCTTTTGAGCTCAACATTCCTCCTTTCCTTGGCCTACACCCAGTTTTCAACATGGATCTCCTTCGAACTTATTTACCACCATTATTGGACACCTCAGAGATATCAAAACAATTGACACCAACATATCTCAACCCCGACTGCATACAACAGGCATCCAGTGATCAGATTGTGGACAAATAGGTCAAGGGCACTCGCCAACAAAGGATCTAGCTTTATCGAGTTGCCAAAGCAGGGCAACTCCTGTACCAAGGCAAGTGGCTCACCTGGGTCCAAATTCAACAGAAATTTATTCCTAAGGGGGGAGGATTGATCCATATGGATGTTGGTGGCCTCCCACCTATTCCAATTGGCTCATTTTGGCAGTTTTCCAGTTCGACATTTTTTTCCTAGTTTTTGGGTCCCTGACTTTCGGGGTCGTTTTGAGGCCCTAAACAACATTTTTAGGGCTCACCACAATTAAATGTGTAGGGCTCTCCACAGAAAACATGTATATTCCTCGGATAGACCTTTCCAATGGGATATCGTGCACCTAAAACGGAGATCATATGCAAAAGTTGTGACCTCGAGAAGTTGATGTACTAACTTACCCAAACGGGGCCCACATGACTTTTGGCGCTTCATCTCCTAGGGTTAGGGTTTTGGATGTCAAGGGTTTTTTACATTCTTGTTTATTGTAAAAAGGCCTTGAGAGCCTCATTGTAATCTTTTTATTGTGAATGAGCGCGGTAGTCACATCTCTTCTCAAAGATAAGCCGCCACCATTCTAGCAAGCTTATTTTCTGCTGCATTTTACAGTTTCAGCTTATTTCCTTATTGAATAGAAACCAGTTTTACTGTACATCTGTTATTCTATGTTAAGCATATTTTGATAATAATATGTATTCATTTCATTATGCTTATAAAATATGGATCACAATAAAAGTAAAGGCGTCCCTAGAGGGGTGTACTAAAGAGTAGAAACATCATTTAAGGGAGTTTCTATAGACATGTATGGGTGTGTTCCAGTAGCCTAAAAGGATACCACCCAAGAGGGAAGTGGAGCACAAAATACAGTTATTTCCAAACTCCCCATTATTGAATATTGGGTTGTATAGATAGTTCATTATGGAAGCAAATGAAGCAAAGAAAAAGTTGCAATAGTTGTTGGAGTAGGGTATGATTCGACCAAGAGCCTCACCTTGAGGGTCAACTATCATAATTGTACCAAATAAGGATGGGACTTGGAGAATGTGTATCGACTATAGATCATTGAACAAGATTACACTAAAAAATTGGTACCCTCTACCCCGGATCGATGATCTGTTAGATAAATTGCATCCCACAAATAATTTCACCAAGTTAGATCTAAAATCAGGATACCACCAGGTACGCGTCAAGGAAGAGGACACCCAGAATATTTCCTTCAATATAAGGAAAGGTTTGTATGAATGGTTTTTTGTGCCATTTGGTTTATGTAATGCACTAGCTACATTTATGAGACTAATGAATGATGTATTATGCCCATATCTAGATTCATTTGTTACGATCTATTTGGATGATATGTTGGTTTATAATGATACCTAGGAGAAGCACATATCACATATCATGCAGGTGTTAGAGACTCTAAAGAAGCACTAGTTGATGGCTAACCTCAAAAAATGTGATTTTTCTCAACATTCTTTGGTGTATTTGGTGTTGTAATTTATGGAGGGGAGCTCAAGATAGATCCTACAAAGATGGATGCCATCATGAAATGGCTAGTTCTTACAAATGTCATTGAAGTTTAATTTTTTTGGGGGGAAGCATAGTACTTGTGGAAGTTCATAGCTTCATTTTCAGCGATAGCTACACCACTCGACACCATAACAATGGGTGGTAAGAGTTTCCAATGGGGGAAGAATAAATAAAAGGATTTCAATGAGATGAAAAGAAATATAAGTCAAGCACCAATTCTCACATTACCAAACTTGAAAAATCCTTTTGAAGTGGGGATAGATTCAAGTCGGTATGCCATGGGAGCAGTTTCGATGCAAGGAGGAAGACCTGTATGCTATCATTCTGAAATAATTCATGGGGAAGTTCTCAACTACCCTACCTATGAAAAGGAACTATATGCCCTGATTTAAGTTGTCAATAAGTGGAAGAACTATCTGATGCAAAATTAGACCATCATCCACACAGATCGCCAACCACTACATTATTTTCAATCCCAGAGTAAGCTACAACAAACCAAACATTACAAGTGAATGGGATTTTTATAGAAATTCCATTTAGTCATCAAGTATAAGAAGGGAAACACAAATAGGTTGACATACATGCTTTCAAGGTCACCCACATCCAATATTATATCTTTGGGAACTCTGATGTGCATGGAGCCTTTTACCCATGATGCATATAGAGAGAGGCATACATAGAAGATGAGGACTTCAAGGAGGTGTTTCAATAGCTACATGGCCAAATTCATATAGAAGAAGGTGACGGTAAGGATGACTATCAGTTCCAAAATGGGTTACCCTACAAGCTTGACAAGCTCTATGTCCCTAATAAATGTGAACGACTCTAGCTTATCATAGAGGCTCACACCTCCAAGGTTACAGGACATTTCAGTTTTGGGAAGACAATTTCCAAATTACATAGGTATGTGTACTGGCCCAAAATGAAAGAATAGCACAATATATTAGAGGATGTATACCTTGTTGTACCAACAAAACCAATAATAGGAAGCAAGGTCTATACCATCCCTTACCAACGCCCACTCGATCTTGGGAAATCATTTCCATAGATTTTGTGGGAGTTTTACCAACAACCAGGAAGGGAAATGACTATTTATTTGTGGTAGTTGACAGGTTCAACAAGATGTGCATTCTCATGCCTTGTAAAAATACCATCAAAGGACAAGAAGTAACAAACATGTTATTTGAATGGGTATGGGTGCACTTTGGGATACCAAGGAGCATCATCTCAGACATGAATTCCATATTTCTCAGTACATTTTGGACTATATTGTGGGAGAATATGGACACTAAGTTGAAGAGATCTACAACATTCCATCCACAAACAGATAGGGAGAAAAAAATAGTCAACGAGACTTTGGTGCAACTTTTGAGGAGTTACAATCATAAGCATTTGAAGACCTAAGATGAAAATATGATCTACACACAACACTCTTATAATAGATAAGTCCACACTTCTAGTGGTAAGTCACGTTTTGAAACTTACTTTGGATATTTCCACCTTCACCCTTGGATGTTGTATATGGACAGGAAGGAGAAGTGAGGGAGAACCTCACAGGAGATGCATCATAGAAGAAAATTTTGTTGAGAAGATTAGGAAACTCCATTTTCAAGTACAAGAGATGTTGAATAAGTCATAGGAAAAATACAAAGCCAAACATGATCAACACAAAACCGAGAATTCATTCAAAGTGGGAGATAGAGTTTTGTTACAACTGAATAAGGAAAGACTACAAGGTCTTATTAACAAGATCAAGGCTCTATAGTATGGACCTTTCAAGATATTGGAGAAGGTGGCAGATAACACCTACAGACTCAGTCTACCCCCATACATGCACATTTACTTAGTAGTGAATGTGAAGAATCTCAAACTCTATGATCCTTCCATGTTGGATCAAGAGGAGAAAGGAATACCTTCCATAGAGGACTTAGCACCAGATGCTCGGGAAGAGATGGAAGAGGATGTTGGAATACTGAGAGGGGAGTCAAATCAGTGCGAGAATTTTATTACCACTTTTAACCACAATATTTAATCATTAACATCATCAACAATATATCATCAATATATCATGAGTAGTATAAATCAAAAGAGCATAATAGACATCCACAGAAACACAATACACCAGATTTTGCATGGAAACCCAAATGGGAGAAAACCATGGAATGTTTTTCTTATATATTAAAAGAATACATTCATTGGAAGCACCAACTTCCCAATTATCCAGCTACAACTCGAAGGAGGCTATGACCCCTATTTACATGCCCCAACCTGAAGGAAGCTACAACTCCCTAAATTATCTAGATCCAACCAGAAGGAGGCTACAAACCCATGATTATCAGGATCCAACCAGGAGGATACAAACCCATGATTCCCAGGCTCCAACCTGAAGGAAGCTCCAACTCCCTTATATTATTTTTCATCTATCTTGATGCTTTCAGAGTGGAAAAAACTGGAGAAATCAACTTGCAGGGTCATTTTAATGGCATATCCTAGTTTGGAAAATTGAGGTTTGAAACCTTCCAAATCCATTTTAAGGCATCAAATGGCATGTTTTGGGGACAAAACTTACCCATATTTAGCTTAGAACTATTGACACTATTTTACACACTAAGACCTTTCCAACAATGCAAAAATCACGTCAATCAAATCTCATATGCAAAAGGTATGCCTACCGCTAGTTGAACTACTGTGTTGACCACCATGGTATGTGTGGATATCAGGTCAGTCCCAATTACTCATGTATATGGGACTAGACATGTATCAAAAATATTCTATAAGGTCCAAAACCTTATCACGATTGAGGGTTGAGGAAGTCAAAACCCTACCCCTAGATGACTATCGAGCGATGTTAAATATTGGGTTGTTAGGAGGAGAAGGGGTTCCATTATTTGGCATTGTATTTGTTCCATAGTTGAGTAGAGCACCTAGGAGTGGTACTTTGAGAGCATAAAAGAGAGAAGAGATTCTATAGAAGCCATGCAGGCCACAATGTCAAAGGAAACTTCACAGAGAGTGTGTCTTTCTTTTTACTGACAATTGAAGAAAAGAGAGTGGAGTGGCCTCACCTTCTAGTTGGGTTTTCTCCCATATTTGGTTTCCCATGTTATTATTTTTATTTTTTTTTGGATGGTGTGAAATTATTTTTTTATGCTCTCTATTTTTCACATTTCAGCAATTTCATACATTTTAAGCAAAAAACTACTAATTGAAGAATTTGAGATCTAAAGGAAATTGACCTTCACAATAAAGATTTTAGTATTTTATTAGATCTATTATGGCGAACTGTCCAATGGAATATCCAAAGTAGTTTACATATCAACATCAAGTACATAATGATATTTCCAATACTATCATTAGAACTTGGAAAAACAATTGCGACAACAAACACAAAATAGGACTTGGATATGATAAGGAAGCTGCAATTCATATTATCAACTATTCTAGACCAATCCCCTTCTACAATGCAATATTTATTCAAGGAGATTCCACTTCACTTGTTTTAATTCAACCTTAGAATGTTAAGTTCCAATATTGTGATTGAGTTGGTCACGTGGAGAATTAGTGTTTTGATATCCATCATTATCTTCATAGTGGGAAGACAAATCAGCATTAGGATAAATGTCAAAAGAAAAGAAGGATAAAATTAAAACACTTCATTATCATTGGATAAATTCTTGGAAATGAAATCAACAAGTCAAGAAGTTGCATAAGTCTTACCATCTAGTTCAAACACAAATAAAGACACATTTGCATAGAGAAATCACAAAAGTAGAAGGCTTCCAAACAATTGTTTCAAATGGAGATTTTGGGCATGATTGAGGCCCAATTCTATATCTTTTAAGTTGAAACATGATTCAAAGAGAAAGGTACTCCCTTGCACTCAAGGGGGGGTGTACATTGATGAAATCAAAATGGTTAGTGATCAACCAAAACCACCACATTAATCAAGTCAAAATGGTTATTTGATAACCAACAAAACCACTAGATGTAGTGATAAACCATTAAAGAACATAAGAATCCAAAACCTCAAGCTTGGATATCTTCAAGAATATTCTCACCTTGCACCTAATAGGGGGGAATGTTAATGATCATAGTCAGGCTTCAATTTTTTAAGTCCTGTCAATCAAAATTCAATTGTCATTTGGGTATTCTAGCATGTCAATTGGTCTCCTCAACGTAGATATCTACAGTTCAGTCAACTTCAATTCAATCTCTTCATCAACATATTTGGGAATATCTAGCATATAATATAGAATCATATTTTTCCCTTCAACTATCCATTGGGATGTTGTTTGACACCTAATTGTGTTTATATTTAGATAGCACTTCATTGATCATTTGTGTTCATTGATAGCAGAATGGTAATCTTGTTTGTTGACCAATTAGTAGAAGACACCAGTTTCTGATATCTAAATTACTTGGCAAATGATTAAGTAATTAGGGAATGTTCAGACATGGTAGTTGTTCACTTCCAAAAATTATACTCTCTTTCAAATTTCATCTCAAATGAACCATTCAACATTCATATTGGTTGATTTTCAAGCACATCTTCATTGAAGCCAATTCAGAAGTTTCAGATTTAAGATTGTTAACTATTTATTGGGATGTTGTTTGACACCTAATTGCGTTTAGATTTAGAGAGCACTTCAGCGATACTTTGTGTTCATTTATAGCATAATGGTAATCATGTTTGTTGACCAATTGGTAGAAGACATTAGTTTATTCTATCTAAGTTACTTGGCAAATGATCAATTAATTAGGGAATGCTCAAACATGGTAGTTGTTCACTTCCAAAAATTATACTTTATTTCAAAGGTCATTTCAAATGAACCATTCAACATCCATATTGGATTATTTTCAAGCACATCTTCATTGTAGTTCAATTCAAAAGTTTCATATTGAAGATTGTCAACTATTCATTGGAATGTTGTCTGAGACCTAATTGTGTTTAGATTTAGAGAGCATTCTAGTGATCCTTTGTGTTCATTGATAGCAAACTGGTAATCCTTTTTTTTGACCAATTTGTCGAATACACCAGTTTCTTCAATCTAAATTACTTGGAAAATGATCAAGTAATTAGGGAATGTTCAGACATGGTAGTTGTTCACTTCCAAAATTATACTCTCTTTCAAAGTTCATTTCAAATGAACCATTCAACATCCATATTGGTTGATTTTCAAGCACATCTTCATTGAATATCAATTCAGAAGTTTCATATTGAAGATTGTCATGGTAACTATTTATGCACTAGTTCATATTTCCTTATTGGTATAATTATTCAGACTTGTGATTGAGGCAGGGGATGGTAGACTATGAGTCCTAGACAATCACAAAGTTCGAGATCACCTTATTATGATTTGTCATCCTTATCTAATAATAAGGTGTTGTCATTATCCCCTTATGAGTTTTCAATGAGATCTAGATCTACAAGTGGTCAGATACATTTACTATATATTGATATCCTTGGATGAATACATGTGTTGAATATGGCTTAAATCCTTTTTCGCCAAGTTCTTGTCCTTTGTGTGCTTGCTTTATTTTCTTAACACCTTTTTAATGTAATGGATGTACTTCATATTGTTCAACATATGCATTATACTACCCATTTTTTACAATCAAAATGTATACTTGATTGTGATTTTGTTTATTCTTTGGGAGTGTGTGTACATCCTACACTATCCATCATTCTTTATTGTTATCAATATTAGCACTGTACATTACCTTAATACCCTCTCTAATCAATCTCTTCGATAACTACCAATCTATCAGTCAATTCAACTATGTATATTCCAACAAACTCATCTTGTATCCATTGTCACACCTAAAATCAACAATGTCACACCTAGAATCAAGTCCATTTCATGTGGAATTTTCCTATTTGGTGGAAATCCATTAACAAACAATCACACACTATTTCAATGTAGCTCTGAGTACTTCTATGATGATAACTTTTCTTCA
>ML818565.1:137611-150794 GCA_009831015.1 Picea engelmannii | reverse complement strand
TTGTAAGTTTACTCTTCACATATTCGCTTCCATTATCTATTATTTACCTTTGATGTTGATTTCCATATTCAATTAAAGTTAAGAAATACTTGCACCCAAAAAAAGAAGGATAAGAAAGAATACCACACAAGTCAATGTGAACAAGATGCAAAAGGGGCCGAGGTGTGCCAAGAGGCATGTTTGTTAAAAATGTCCCGATGATGTTTTTTGAGAACAAAATAAAGATAAACACCATCTCTGCATGAAATGAGAGGAATACCAGTCACCATATGTTGATTACATAGTTGTTGCAATGAACGATAGTTTAGATGACCAAACCTCTCAGGCCAAAGTTTGTTCAAGTCATCGCTATGAGCAACAAAAACTGATGAAAAAGATGATGACCCAAAGTTTTCAAACTTGTACAACTCGATAATATCATCAACAATTTTAGTTGTTAGGACATGCTTAGGATCTTTTAAATCCTTGATTACAACTTGATGAGGTGAAAAATCTTCAGTTTTACCTTCAGCTAAATGAGTGATTTGATACACTAATGGAAGCTTGCAAGAAAGACTTGGAACACATAATACATAATTTAAATGACCATTATCTACCTGAATTGTTCCAAAACCTATAACACTACAAGATCTATCATTACCAACAAATATTTGTTGGGTGTTACAGTCATTTAGAGCAGAAAAAATGGATTTATCCTTAGTCATATGATAAGATGCTCCAAAATAAATAAGCCACTCATTAGAAGAATAAGTAGAAGTTTCATTGAAGGAAAAACTAAAAGAAGAAAGTGTATGTCCATGAGAATAAGAAGAATAATCAATATTGATGTTGTGCTTCTTCATTGCTACTTCTAAGACTTCCATATTTTTAAAACATTTATATTCCATATGACCATCTTTCCCACAAAAGTTACAATGCCTACTAGTATTCTTACTTTTGGATTTTTCTCATTTGTCACCATTAGGTGTAGACGCTAGATGAGAGGGTTTGGGACCCTTGTTTTGCTTGTTGTTGTGGTGACGATGTTGTTTCTTTAGGTTCTTGGATTTATCTTTCTTCTGAGCCACTAAGTATTTGTTGGATGTATATATAGTGTTGATCAATCCAAGTTGCACAAGCATATATTTCTCTCGAATCAGAGCATAACAAAAAGACTCAAGAGAGGGTTATTTATAAGCACTCCCTAGAGCTTCTTTGGTGGCATAAAAGGTAGATACAAAGACAAAATGTGCACTACCAAGCTTAGAAAGAATAACATATATGCACTAGTCTTCCTTCGGATATATTTTGCATTCTATACATAAAATTTGAAGTGTTTTGAAATTATATAAATAATGTTCAATGCAATAAAAATCATTGGGACTTAAAGTCATTAACTAATTTTCTAACTGATAAGCTCGAATAATATTGTGTTTACCAAACACGGCTTGAATATTTTCCCAAGCTTCAATGGGGGAATTAATTCCTTGAAGGTGAAACTTAAATAAGGAGAGATGTACATTTTTATTAGTCCACATGCTTTGTCATTCTTATTATCCCATTTGACTTTCTTTCATCATCACTGGCTTCTTTCTCTTTTCCCAAGGTAATATGGTACAATCATTTACTTCTTAGTACATCATCCATGTGGGATTTCCATGAGAAGTAGTTGGTACTGGTAAGAAAAATATCATTGGGAGAAACCATACTAAAATGTGAAGAGAATATGGATTTAAAGGCTAAAACTGGTGATCTAGATGTAGATCTCTTGAAAAAAATAAGGTGTTTCAAAAAACGACACTGAAAAGGACTTTAGATGTGAAAGTTATGCCCTTTTGAAAAAAAAACATAAACGATAACTAAAGAGCCACGTGGAAAGTAGAAGTTGGTCCACGTGGTGATGCTCCTCATTATCCAACTTTTCCTATAAGCTCACTTTTAAATAAGTTACTTAGAAGTGACACACTTTTATAGAATAAGTGAAAACCACTTTTACAATGAAGTTACTTTGTAAATCAAAGTTGCATGCAAAAAAGAGTAACTAAAAACAATATTAAAGCTACTTATAATCATTCACTTTTATAAATGAAGTGAAAAACACTTTACAATGGATGCATGAACTTAAAAAAAAAAAAGTAACAAAAAAATAGATTTGAACTCAATACCTCTTACTTAATAAAGCAACTTTCAACCAAGTGTTCTAGTGCAAAACACATTATAAGCATAGGAAGGAGAATGGGGGGTGTTGTTGTTGTGGAAGATGGCCTTGAAGTGTGTGCTAAAACAAACATATTTTCATGTATTCATACAGACAAAAAAAAAATTGTTTCTCGATAACAACAGGGGGTTAGATCTCCGTTAGTTTATTCAAAAAATGCAAGTTTTCTCTATGTTTCTAATTCATCGAGATCACACGGAGTGCAGAAAAAAGAGCATATGCAGACAAGAAAACATTTTTTCTTTGTTTTTGATTTTCCGAGATTGCACAAAGTGCAAGGAAATGACATTTGCAGACCGAAAAAAGTACCAACCCAGAAGCAAAAATAGAAAACCAAAATATTATCTCATAAAATAAATTTAAAAAAGGGCATATTCATGATTTATACCTTGAGATCTAACTGACGTGGTCATATATTGGGAAAACATAAACCTTTTCATGTGAAAAGAAAATAGTTTTCGACTAAAATGAGTTCTCTAGACACAATGTGATAGTTCACTTGGCCTAGAAGTGTACATAAATAGCATACAATAAAAATGCAACAACACAATTTCAAGATCTCAATCTACAACGGGAGCAAGTTTTCAAATGGTCTTTGATACCATGTTCGAAAACACATGTATTCCAACAAAGGACAAACACCTTCGATAACCACTAACACAATCAGATCAAATATCAACACACCGGTGTTTTTATGTGATTTCAGGCCAGGAGTAGGCAGGAATTGCAACTCCACGGGATTATTATTGCATTAACATGAAGCTCAATAAATACACAAAGGTGAAACCATTGGTCTTCTCCAATGTATGACTATTCCTATCACCTAGGATGATTCATATTTACATTATTGTTACAAGCAACGTAACCACAAAGGATTACATGTCCAACATCCCCCCTCTTAATCTGAAGGGGAGTGTGTGAGTCCAAGAATCATTCTGAACTTCTCATTTTTTTCTCTTCCAAGCGCTTTGGTGAAGATGTCTTCAATTTTCTCATTTGTGGAAAAATGTATTAAGTGAATTGTCTTATCCTCTACATGATATCGAATTAGGTGATATTGTGTATTGATGTGCTTGGTTCGATCATGGAATATGGAATTCTTGGCCAAATTGATTGCAGAAGTATTGTCAACTTGAAGAGGAGTAGAATTTACTTGTTTCTCCCGCAAATATTCAAGTATTTTCCTGAGCCACACAATCTCCTTTGTCACTTCTGCAGCTACCACATATTCTGCCTCTGTTGTAGAATCTATTGGAACTGATTGTTTGCGTGATCTCCAGGAGACAACTATTGATGCAAGACTCATGAGATAACATGAAGTTGACACTCCATTTTCCTTATCCCCATCAAATTTTAAATCAGAAATCTGATCAGGTTGAAGTCATCCACCTTAGAGTACTTGAGTCCAAAATCTTGAGGTCCTTTCAAGTATTTCAGAACTCTTTTTGCAACATAACAATGTCCTTCACAAGGCTTTTGCATGAAACTTGAAAGAATCCCAACAACAAATTAAATGTATGGTCTAGTGGTAGTAATATAGATAAGACTTCCCACAAGGTGTTTATACTTGGTTGAATCCTCAAATTCATTCCCTTCTTTTGATGTGAGTTTCAAATTTTGTTCCATTGGATCGGAAACATGATTACACTCAGTCATGCCAAATTTGTTCGACAATTCTCCAATGTACTTCTTCTGGGAGATGGATATGTACTTTGGATTTTATATCACTTCAATGCCCAAATAGTAGTGAAGATGTACCAAATCTGTCATCTCACATCCTTTCTTCAACTCTTTACTTATGAATGCAATGTAGTTCTCATTGTTCCTTGTTATTAACTTATCATCTACATGTACTACAAGATATACAACAATTTTTCCAACTTTCTTGACAAACAAAGTTGCATCGTCAAGATTGAAATGCTTGAAGTTTAATTTCAGAAGATGATCGGTTAACTTTTCATACCATGCTTGCAGTGCTTGTTTCAAGACATATAAGGATTTGATGAGCTTTCATACCTTATGGTATTTTCCCTTCACAACAAATCCTTCTGGTTGATACATGAACACATTCTCTTTCAAGTATCCATTCAAGAAAGCAGTCTTCACATCCATTTGATGAATTTTCCATCCATTTTGTGCTACCATGGAAAATAGGGTGTGGATGGTAGCCCATTTTTCTATTGGGGAATATGTCTCCTCATAATAAACACCTTATTTTTGTGAAAACATTTTTTCCACGGGCCTTGATTTGTGTTTTTCAAGTGAGCCATTTGATATGTACTTGCTCTTGAAAACCCACTTGCATCCAATAAGTTTGGTTCTATATGGATGGTTCACCAACTTCCATGTCCCATTCATGATTAGAGAATCATATTCCTTCTGCATGGATTCTTTCCATTTTTCATGAGAAGGATCTTCTTTAAAGGAAATTGGTTCAAGTTTAGTAGATAAATTCAACTCACAATCATATGAAACATCCATATCATCTACATCACCTGATTTTGAATTATCTACATTACCTCCATCTTGTTTTGAGGGCAATATGGTTCCTATATTTCCAACCTCATAAGGATGACCACTTTAAAGTGTTTTAGTGAGCCATTTTCGTGGACCTTTCGGAGATGGTCTAGGTTGCTTGGTTGATTGAGATGGTGTTGAGTTCTCATCAAACCTCAACTTTTCAATCTTCTCGATCACATCATCCAATTGAACTTGAAGTTCTGATGAAGTGGTAGGAACTTCTTCATGAGGGGAATATGGTTCTACAAGAGGAGATTCCAAATATTGACCCAATATAGGGATCCCCCCTTAAATATGTGGAATCTCGTCGTCAAATTCATGATATGTATTTACACGAGTGAATCTGTCTAGATGATCAAGCTGCCTCTCAACAATTTTGTCTTTCTTGGTGGATTCAAGAAAGATCACATCTATGGAAAGGATGATTTTCTTGTTTGTCTTATCATAAAGATGATGCCCCTTGGTGTTATTTGAGTACCCCAATAATATGCACTCCCGACTCCTTGCATCAAGATTTCTTCTTTTCTCCTTAGGAATCAAGGCATAACAGGTGGAACTAAAGACCCTGAGATGCCTCAATGAAGGAATGTGGTCATACAACATTTCATATGGATTTTTTTTTTTTTATAGCATGATATGGACACCTGTTTTTGACATAAAATGCACATAGAATTGCATTATCCCAAAACATCAATTTAACATTCTTGGAAAACATTATGGAACAAACCATATTTAGGAGTGTCGTGTTCATTAGTTCAACTACACTTTTTTGTTGAGTATTGTATGGAACTGTGGTTTGATGTTTGATCTCATTTTAGTGAAGCTAAATTTAAAATTAATTATATGTATATTCTCTTCCATTATCAGTGTGAAGAGAGCCAATACGAGACTAAGCTTCATTTTGAATCCATAGATGGAAATTTTAAATGTTTCAAAATCTTGTGATTTATCTTTCAACAAATACACCCAACACATCATGGTGTAATTATCAATAAAGTACATTATATATTTATTTCCATTTGCATAAGGAACAAGCATAAGGTCGCACAAATGTGAATGAATCAATTCAAGTTTTATACATGCTCTGGAAGTAGAATCATGAAAAGGTTGTTTGCTATGCTTTCCAAGGATACAAGCATCACAATGTTTTAGTTTTCTAGGAATGGTAGGAAGACCAAAAAAAACCATTCTTTCTCAATAAACGAAGACTATCATAATTTATATGACCAAATATAGCATGCCACAAAAGACTAGATGACATTATACCTTCATTATGATTAGAGAGGTATGCAACATTGTGTGTATGGGAAGATGTCCCATTCAGCTTCAATAGTCTTCCATCTTCCATTCTGATCATAACAAACATGTTATCAGAATCCTTTTGTATTTCAACTTTTCCATCGATCATATGAATAGAGTGGCCTTGTTGTTTGATGTGCACAAGGGAAAACAAGATCCTTTTCATCTCAGGAAGATAGAGTACATTGTGCATAAGAAAATATGGGAATCTAGGCAACTTGAGTCTAATGGTGCCCATTCCTGAGGGTTTGAGGTTGGACTTGTCTGCAAAATACACTATTCCATGTACATTGTCATTGAAGTCTTCAAAAAAGTCTCTTCAAAATTTCATATGAGAGGTTGCACCTATGTTAAGAAGCCAGGCATATTTAGGACTATATGTAATGTTAAATAAATTTTATGTCACTCCTATATTGCAGTGAGAAATAATGTAATGGGAAGATTCAAGTGGATTACCTTTTGTTGGTTCTGTAGGTTTACCTTTGTCCTCTTTCTTATTATGTATGTCTTCTTTGATCTTGTCCCATGGAACTCTGTAGTCATCTGCTTCATGTGACCCATTATTTTTGCAACGGGCACAATGAAGATTGGATTTCTCACCTTGGTTGTGTCTACCCCCCTCCCTATGAAACTCTTTCTTCCATGTCAATGTCCTCTTCTATTTCTTTCTCCTATGGAAGAATTATGGTGTTTACTATTGTCTTTTTGAGCAAGGTAAAAAGTTTCTCCAATTGAAGGGGATGGCTTCTTTCCAAAGGCTTTCTCATGATCTGCAACTTTCATCACCAACTTTTCAAATGTCATTGATTTTATTTGATCACTTTATTGCAACGATTCAATATAGTGAGAATATGTAGGGTAGATGGCCTTAATAAAGGTCGTGATAGGGAGATCAATATTTGCTCTGATGTCTTCAATGTCATGCATTATGGCTATGATTTCTGAAGACAAATCCATAGGGTCATCATTCTTCAACTCTGGGTTGAAGAGATTCAACATTAGTTGTATGAGTTCAATCTCAGAATGTGTGTCATACAATTCATTCAATCTCTCCAAGGCACCATAGGAATCACTAATGGAAGAAATATGATGACTCACATCCTCACTTATTGTGGTGGAGATTAATGCATATGCCTTCTAGTCATTGTCTTTCCATATTTCATGTTCTTTGTTTGTGGTCAAAATTACTGGTTTTCTATGAGGTCTGCTACTCTTCATCTTTAATACCAAGGCTTCTTCTTCAATGATTTTTTTGTCTTGAGGGACTGCCACTGCTTCGTAAATCACTTTCCATGGGTCATTGAAGACTAATGTGCTCTTGATATTCCTATACCATTCTTTATAATTATCCTTTCCGGTCAGCACCACGCTGACAATGGATATGAGAGAATGCATTTTCTTCTGTTGTATTCACACACGTTAGCAAATGAAAGTACTATGAAGCTGCACTATGAAATTATCTTGCTACTTCACAAAGAAATGATTAGAATGAATGTCTTCTCACTTAGGTTTAAGTAAGGTGCACTTGGACCCTTACAAAGGAATGGATTGACAACACTCCAACTAAATTAGAGGCTATCAGTACCAATGCAAGTGAAGATAAATCACAACAAAATAAACAAAGCAATGAATAGCCATGAATGAATGAAATGAGATTTATTGAACAAGTTATAGACTAGATTACACAATAATGAATGGATATACTAGGGATACGGATATACCACTATCAGGCTACGATACCACACTCCTTCACACATATTTTTTATTCGTTCACCATTGGTATCTCTTTCAAATCGTCTGTGGGCTCCTCCTTTTCAACAAAGGAATTGAGCAGTCTAATTTAGGGTTAGATTGTGTGTAGAGTGAAAGAGACATTGCTTCCTCAGATGCAATGGGTCAACTAAGTCCAACATGGAGTCACCACAGGTCCGTATGGGAATAAGGAGGAACAATCGAGCAAGCAATATCAAGGGAATTGTGTGTAGGGTTTTAGGAGTTGTGCATTGTGTAGTCGATAAGAATGTAGCCCAAAATTTTCATTATCACTGGTACGATGGTCCTCTCTCACACACACACACACACACACACACACACACACACACACACACACACACACACACACACACACACACATATATATAAACCCTATTATCCTACAAATATGATATTAAAGGGAATGAGGTCGAGGTGTAAGGTGAAAGAGTATGAGAGAGTTTCGAGGGTGAACTTCACCAACAAGAGTCGAGTCGAGAAAATTATTTGTAAACCACATAGAAACTGAAAGGTCATGGAATTAGGGTTTTCTTCCTCAGACTGTAATTTCGCTATAAGAATTCATAGATGAGAGGAGGAAAAGTCAGAGAATGGAGCATTACCAGAAGACAGTTGTACACCGAAAGGGCACAAGGAAGTGAATTATAAGATAATGTGTATGAGGTCAAATTGGAACATACAAGAACACAAAGGGAAGAGGGATAGACAGACGAGGGCATTTTCAACAAATTGGGAAAACACCAGGGAAAGGAATCTACTCATGGAGTTAGTGACATTGGATCTGATACCACTGTCGGGCTAGGAGTGGGAAAGAATAGTAAATCCATGGGATTATTATTGCATTAACATGAAGCTCAATAAATACACAAAGATGCAACCTTCAATCTTCTCCAACGTATGACTCTTCCTATCACCTAGGACACTTCATATTTAAATTACTATTACAAGTAACACAACTAAAAATGATTATGTTTCCAACATGTGGTAAAACCCCAATGGGGAAACATCCATGGCCCCAACCAACGTGACCACTTGAGGAAATTTATTAATGCAAAATAAAAATATGATAAGAGAGTTTCTCACAATTTATCATTGACAAATGACCCTTCATGCTCTTTAAATAGAGATCATGGACCAATCAGGTGTTAATCCATGGATCAATGTATCCATTAAGATCGAGGAGAATATGATCCGTCAGATTACTCTATGTCTAGAACATACCATGACCATCAAATTACATAATTACAAATGCATACTAATTCATACTAAAAAAAACACACTAAGAAACACACTTTAACCTAATGACATATTAAACCAAGTTGATCTTATCTAACTTCTAAGTGTCTAAATATCCTAATAGATTATGTATCAAATTTTGGTGGCTCCTTCCTTGCGTTATACTTCCATGTGACTCCTCCTATATATGATGGTAACCTCACCCCAACAATGACACTATCATTTGACCCAACTCCCTAATAATACACCTTCTCAAAGTTCATGGTGGTAGCTCCTGATGGTGGCTCCTCTTCTTAATATTGCAACAAATATTCTCCAACAATGATCTATGCCAGCAATCTAATCTAGCAACAATATGCACTGGAAATGATATGCCTCTATCTTATGTACTCAATTTCAATTGGTGGATAGATGATTCTAATACCATGTAAAATTAGAGCATGAGCATAAAGAAAATATACATTGATTATTTAAAATGCAGAGCAACACGATACAATAGTATTGGTATATTTTATAGAGTTCATAGGTTGTTGTATGATCTATTTGTTTCCTATTAGAGAGGAAGAGGTTGAGAAACTATCCCAATCATGATCCAACAACTTCTATTAATAACCTATTAAGGACACCTATTGACTAGTCATTTATATAATGTGACGTTATTACATAATTAAGCCTTATGTTCTGATGCTAGTTGCATAAATATTGTCTCCAAGCTAAGCTCTTTTGTTTTTGGTGGTGGGATGGGTGGGTGTAGGAATACACCTAGGAGAAATCGATCCTCTCAATGGGTTACACATGTCCCTTACTTGATATTGAGTAGAGCGAAGACCAACCCCCTAGAATTCACCATTTTCAAAATTATTAGCATGGAGACCCATAATAAACTTGGCCCATAATTTACAAAGAAAAAACAAGGGAAACTCGTTATTGTAGGAAGGTTTATCAAATACCATCAACCACCTATCCATCCAATGGTCTTTCCATGGTTGGAATGTGTACCAATCCATGTGAAGATGACTCTATCTCGGGTTAGGGGGTTGGTCAGTTCTAGGGTCAATAAATAATTGAACAATTATCTCTTTAGTTATATGCATGATTTTCACCCCTTCCTTACTAACGTTAGTTAAGTAGTACTCTCTTGTCCTAGCCCTATATTTCAATATATTAGATAATTGGCCATGGGCATGTCCAATGGAAGCAACAATGTTGTCAACCAAAATGGCCAATGAAAGATGAGATAGCTCTCTAGTGTCCCTAAGCTCACCATTTGGGTTTTTCAGTTAATCTAAACATTGATTAATTTATGTGTATGGGTTATGTGGGGGGTTAAGGTTTGGGTTTGGATCAAGGTTTTGTTCCATACTAGTGGAATAAAAGCTACATTTAAACAATAAAAAAATATTTTTAAAAAGTATGTCAATTTGTATAATTTAACAAATATAAAATTGAAATTTGGAACATGTTGGAAGCCAATTCAATTTTTTCCATTGCCCTATAAGCTTCCTACACCTATGTCTCCTGAACTTCAAATTGTCGTCGCATTTTGCAAATAGACGATATTTTCATTTCATGCGACACTTGCAAATTGGTCTTCATTTAGTTTTCACGACTGTAAGCGTGAAAACTCCTCCATCGTTATTTGAACTGTCATGATCTTCTCATTGATATTCTGAAAGGCGCTTACCTTTGGTTTATTATTGTGTGTCTAAATGAATTTTCAAACTATGTCTATTCTTACTTTGATTGCGCAACTGGATTTTATTAAACTGGTAAGGCATTGAGCATGAAAAATTTATGTTTTTGAGACTTGCCTAGTCATTGGGGTCATGGTTTATTGTTGTTTTTATACATATGATTTGATCCTTATTGTTATGGCGCTTGGCTTGTCTATTTTATAAATATCAATTGTCACAATGTTTTAAACTTTGATTACACATTATGCAACAAGCGCATGGTTAACATTTGGGTTCGATTTCACATTGAATATTCATGGTTTGAAATAATACAATGGCGCATTGGTATGTCATCCATCGTTCGATTCTTTTGTTATACAAATGATAGGGTTTTGTGTTATGATTGATTGAACAAAGGTTGTACTTTGTAATTACTATTATGCATGGCGGTGAATAATCCCACCACCCTCGTACGCGCACATTAATGCTTCCCCTTTGATCGTTCGCAGTTGTTAGCCCAAACAACTTTGCTCCTGTGTGTTGTTGTTTTCGACCCAAAACCTTACCATGTGCTCGCACCATGGCTCTAGTCATGAGGGCTGAACCGAATGGTAGCCAGGCTCTGTTGATGTTCGATAGTGCCCAGAGTGACCTTGAGGAATTTGGATGGCTCCCGTTCATACAAAATTTTGATGGTTTTAACCCCTGCGTTGCTCGACAATTCACTTTAACCTTTGATGGTTGTAGAGCCAAGGTCGGGGATGTTCAGTTGGAAATTGACGAGCAATTTATCAGTTTAGCTACAGGTTTTCCTGCCACTGGACAATGATGGTCCAAGAATTGCAAAGTGGAAGAGGTCCCTTGGACATTGCTCTTCCAGTCGCGTAAGGTTAGCTCCTGTGACAAAGGTTTGCCTGCGAACATGCTCAAGCAACGTTGGCACGATTTGCTGATGATAACCAAACAGTTTATCACCTGCGAGGGTCGGTATGGGTTTTTTTTCTTGCACCACCTTCATTTTCTTATGGTTTTCATGGGCTATGAGCTTAATATGCCTTATTACCTGCATAGAAGCCTGTTTAAAATGTCTAAGAGATACAAAAGGAACTAGGCTGACAACAGCCTTTTTCACTATGGGTTGATTAAAATGATTGTTGTCTATCATTTGGGGTTGCACCGAGACTGTTGGAACGATTTTATTACTCGCAATAATTTTGAGGATTCAAATCCACCACAGGTTGACAAACCTGTGGTGAGCGAGGGCAAGTCTGTACCCCCGGTACCCTATAGTATTCTGTTACCTAAACCCTTACCCGACTCATCTATCGACCTACCCCACTCTGTGACCAAGGATGTCGAAACTGTTAAGCCTGTGGCTAAGAAACCTAAAGCCAAACCTAATGCAAATTCCAGAGGCAAAAAGAATGCCCGTTTAATCTCTCGAATGGCAAGAAACAAGTTGAAACCTCCTGCCAACCCTGACCCTATCATTTTGAGTGGAGCTTCCGACTCGGAAGTAGAACGCTACCTGGCAAGTGAGTATCCCTATTTCGAAGGACTGTGTGCCAAAGCCTCGTTTGACTTCGTGTCGAACCTACCACCTTGCTTGCAAAACGACCCTAATTACCCAAGCATTAAGTTGCCTCGTCCAAACCCTGGTCCTTCATCAAAACCCTCTCCTGCTTTACCTAAGTCTACAGCGCCACCCTGTGATCAGTGCGGCTCGTGGTTATAAAGGTATTATCTCGATGTGCCAATGCTACAGTCCAGAATTCATTCTTTGGAGGACCAAGTTGCAAGGCTTACCAGTCAAAAGGCTGAGTTGCAAACCACTGACAAAAAACAGAGGACAACATGTTCTATTTTGTTTAAGAATGTGGAGTCAGCTACAACGGTCGTGAATTCAAAATTGGCATAGCTCGAGAAGCTTCACTGGTATGTCTATGACCTGTTTATATAACGAATTCAAATTCTTTCGAATAGCTATATTTACAGCGTGATTTTGCTCTGTCACATTATATGCATTATGTACATAGTTTTGATTGATCGAATTTCGTTTCCTAGTTTAGCTTCGATTGGATTTTCCTCGATTCGATGGATTGTGTTATGGATTTGATTGGTTTGATTTAGCTTAAATTGGATATTCTGTTGCTAATTGAAGTCACTATATCTATTATAGACACAAGTTGTTTCACATTTCGATTTTGAACACAATAAATGTTTCGATTCGAATTGGTTATAATGTATATGATATGATTGGTAATGATGGTTAATTGTTACGGTGTTATTTACATATGGCTTTCGACTAGCTCGGATACAGTTTAGATTATGTTTAATACGATTTTGTTTTATATCCACCCAAATCGTGAATTGATACAAATCGTAACAGTTATATCCAGCCGGTTGATTCGCGTTGGTTTTCTCCACCATATTACCGATCCATTTCATATTGAATATACTGTTTAAATTTGATTTGAGGAGCGAA
>ML818565.1:113997-137561 GCA_009831015.1 Picea engelmannii | reverse complement strand
ATTATGTACATAGTTTTGATTGATCGAATTTCGTTTCCTAGTTTAGCTTCGATTGGATTTTCCTCGATTCGATGGATTGTGTTATGGATTTGATTGGTTTGATTTAGCTTAAATTGGATATTCTGTTGCTAATTGAAGTCACTATATCTATTATAGACACAAGTTGTTTCACATTTCGATTTTGAACACAATAAATGTTTCGATTCGAATTGGTTATAATGTATATGATATGATTGGTAATGATGGTTAAYTGTTACRGTGTTATTTACATATGGCTTTCGACTAGCTCGGATACARTTTAGATTATGTTTAATACGAWTTTGTTTTATATCCACCCAAATCGTGAATTGATACAAATCGTAACAGTTATATCCAGCCGGTTGATTCGCGTTGGTTTTCTCCACCATATTACCGATCCATTTCATATTGAATATACTGTTTAAATTTGATTTGAGGAGCGAAAGTGATTATATCCAGGATCACGATTTGTTTCTATATTTAATTCAGTCGCGATTTGTTTCGATCACTGCCCAGTTTACGATTATCACCTCTGTTGATCTGATGATAGTTGTGATCACTATTTGATCCTGTCTGTTGACTGTGTGGCACTCAGCGATCGAAATCTATGGTGAATGTTGGTTGATGCTGTTATGAATGTTTTATTTACCCATAATCGTAACAGTCTGTCCATCTTTGTATTTAGTTGAAACAACATGAATCTTATGCTACCATGGATTATGATTGTGTTGGATTATATCGTATCACACACGATATGACTTACTATTAATTTCATTTGATATGAAACAGTCTTGTTACTGTTTGACCCGATTTTATGGTAAAGGAAAACAGAGTATTCCGACCCCTGTTTCGATTGAATCACGGTTGATTTTGTTTAATTTGAATGATAAAGTCATGCCAATCATTAGTGATTCATTTTTAATCTTTATTGAAAGAAAATTGGATTGAATTATTTTAAAGAGATTTGATTTGATTTCTATTTGATCCTGTATACTATTTTAGACTAGCTGCAGAATCAGATGATTCTGTAGCTGAGTCTGTAGGGTTAGATTTTTAGTGTTTTGTTAATGAAATATCTTTCTAACTTGATATTTTTGGCCTATTGCAGATAAATTCGAAATTTCAATGCATTTTGATGAGCAGTTAGGGGATATTTCAAATATTTCACTTGCATTTTAGTTTCCTAGTTTAGTTGATTTTGGGATATTTCCCAGATTATGTAAAACAGTTTGATATTATCCACACGGAGGTTTTACCCTTTGGAGAGAATTATATACAGATGTTTTTTGTAATAATCATCATCCTCATTCGTGGGAGAACAAGGATATGGAGTTTTAATACAGACTGAGGCAGAATTTGGTGTTTTGTCACAGCTTTAGCTTCTCATTATATCAATATTTTGTTTCATGTTGTGTATATCAATTTGGATCTGGTTAATGACTACTTTAGCTATCTTAATCATGTGCAAATGATATAATTTTAATCACTGTAATCCATATCTGCTTTATTCCAAGTGTATAAAGGACATAACAATTGTTTAATTCAGTTAGTGAATGACAGGTTTATCTTCTTCATAAGTTGAATTATCAAATATAAGTTTTTGCATCAAAGGTTTCCCTTATTGCAGAAATTTATAATCATATAGTTGTTATGATTTTTTATGTCTTGTTTGTCCTGTTAACAACTCAAAGAGTAGCACAGCCAATCGTTTACGAGAATCTTATGGACTAATCGGTGTGAGTTTCCTTCCTCCGACTAGATTTGAAGTCATCATACACAGGGCGGACTTGGAGCGTTTCCAGGTCAGTTTTTCATTTGTTTGTTTAGATATATGTGTTTAAATATATTAGATCGTTTAATTTCAGTAGTTTTATTTCTTATTCATAAAATATAAAAATCAAAAATATTTCTGGTTGTCTTAGGACAAAAAGCATATGAGTTTCACAGGTTTTATCTAAATCTGCCAGTTCTGTATATTGTATATTTGTGAATAAGTTGTATTATAACTAGTAGCTAGACGGTTAATTAATAGAGTTAGTGTAATAGTAATTAGTAGAATAGTTAATGTAATTTGTATTTAGTTTTAGTTTATATAGTAGTTTGTTAGATTAGTGTATTAGTTTTTTTTTTATTATTATTAGTTATTTTAGTTTCTTTTAGTTTTAGTTTTAGTTTGTTTGTTTAGTTAGTTTTAGTTAGTTTTATTTGTTTTAGTTAGATTAGTTAGTTTAGATTAGTTTTCTCTTTGGTTTTATTAATACCTTAGAGCATCCAACGGAGCCGTTAAACTCGTCAGGGTGGTTCATTCCAAACGGCTTGGGTTATTTAGACAGCCCCGGACCGGTTCCACTCTCTCAATTGACGGACAAACAATTTCACCCATCTACAAATGGCGCTAGAAGGAGGGAATGAACTTAATTAATGGCACGAGGTGGTCGCAAGACTCTTCCTCCACCTAATCGCACACCTATAGTGACTAGAAGCCATTCACAAGATAATATTCCCCCTCAAACAGCAACTACTTCAACCGAAGATCCACAGATCACAGTTGAGCCAGTAACCCCTAATCCTACAGGTGGTGATATCCAAGAGATCGTTCGTCAATCTCTTATCAAAACACACAGTGCCTTAGCTAGTTTAAGGCGACCAAACCGTCTGTGGGGTCAACCTTTAGACTTCTCTGATATCAGAGAACAGTCGGGTGATATTAACCTCACTATGAATCCTACAGATCCAAACATAAACCCTGCTGCAGGAGGATCTGGGATACCTCCTTCACCACCTCCCTCATCTCCTTCCTCTTCTGGGGGAGATTCCTCTTCTGACAAAGGCAATCCACCTTCTCAACCTTCCACACCCACTACCCCAATGGCAAATCAGAACAACCCTACTAGACCCTGGTTGGACCAGGATGTTGTAGTTGTACCTCAAGCCTAGCACCCTTTGCCTAAACACCCGGAGAAATGGCTTCCTAAGTTTGATCCCGATTCAAAACAGATAGCCGAAGATCATATCAAAAAATTTATGTTAGCCATCAGACTCCATAATGTTGAACATGAAGACGTTGTCTGTAGGTTTTTCCCTTATACTTTTGAGGGTAATGCATCCACTTGGTACTTCGCCCAATAGCCTCATACCATAGTGTCTTGGGAAAAGTTTGAGTCATGCTTTTTGGAAAAATTCGGAGATGGTAAACCTCCGGAAGTCTTAGTCATGGATCTTTCGAACTTAAAGATGAACCCAAAAGAAAAAGTTAAAGATTTTAATCAAAGATTCTTAACGCTTAAAAATCGAATCCCTGCAGATTCTATGCCTGCTGAGAGTCTTGTAATAGCTTACTACACTAAAGCTTTACATCAAAGTATAGCTATTTGGGTTAAACGATCTAAAAAGGCCATGTTGTTAGAAGCCTTTGAAGAGGCTACTCAGATTGAAAAAGATATACTTAGTCTTAAGGACTCTTCTAGCAATAAAAATGAGATTGTTTCTTCTTCCAAAAGGAAGATTGAAATTCTCCCCAGATCTACACAAAGCAAAACACAACCTGAAAACTCTGATTTGGAAAATTTAACCAAAGTTGTACAAAAATTGTCTAATCAAGTTATAGATTTAAAAAGGTCAACTGAAGAAGCTTCTTCGAGTAAAGGACCCTACAAACCTCCTTTCCAAAAGCCTTTTCCCGCCAACCGGACTAATCCAAACCCCGAAGGCTTGAACCTAGAAAGTTTGCAATGTGCTCTTCAAACAATTCTAGAAGCCCAAGATAACTTGATGCCCCCTGATATTCCTCAGAAGGAGGTTGAACAGGAAACCGTTCAAGAAGAAGAGTCTTCTCCAAACATCTTTGGACATTTCTCAGACAACATCTTTCAAGCTAACTTTGAGACTGTTCACCCTTACAACACTAGGAGTAAGACATCAAATAAGCCTCCTACCGAGAATACTACAACTGCACCTCCAAAGTCGTCTAAGTCAGCAGAAATTAAACAGAGTAATGTCAGTCCTAAATTAGATTATGATGTTGTTGAAGATCTTAAAAAATTGAGGGCTAACATTTCTATTTATGAGTTGTTGAAGTTTCCATTTTTGTTACAGATGATGTTGCAAAATATTTCAGAAAATGGTAAGAATGGTAATACAAATGGTAGTAAGGTTGTGCAAAGCAAAGTTCCACAGAAGACTTCCACAAAAAATAATCCTGATCCTCAAGATAAAGGAAGCCTTCCTGTAGCACCTGTAAATAATGTAAGTAATGTAAATAATGTAAATAACATAAATAATGTAGATAAAGTAGCATTAGAAAATGCGAGTAAGAAACCACAAGTTATTACTCCTAGTACTCCCAAGAATGTACCTCCTTTTCTTTTAACTTTCGAAATATTCAACAGAAATGTGCATAATTGTATGGTTGACTCAGGAGAATCGTCAAATGTGATGCCTTGGTCCGTCTGCCAAAAGATTAATGCTGAAGTAGAACCATCTTCTTTGAAAATCATACAACTTGATCGAACAGATGTTAAATTTATAGGCGAACTGAAAAATGTATTGATTAGTTTATCGTCTAACCCAAAGGTTCATCAGGTTATTGATATAATTGTGGTGGATATTCCAGAAGTGTATGGTCTGTTTTTGAGCAGGGACTGGTCGGAGCAGCTACATGGTTACTTCGCAACGGACTGGTCTCACTTATGGCTTCCAGAAAATGGTAAGCCCAACAAGATCAGGGTGAATCGTTAGCATGACCTCAAGTTTACGGTAACAGACTTGAACGACCCCAATGAACCACACATACCTCCTGTTGATTCACCTGAAGTCCAAGGGATGGACACCTTCTTCGAAAATTTTGTGGCTGAAGCTTCACCTATCAACAATCTGGAACAACAGTCTGAGATCATAACATGTACGCAGCCAACAACTTCTATGCAACAGTCCCATGAGCCCGATGGAAATCAAATTTGGTCTTTATATTTCAACGGTTCCAAGTCTAAAGAAGGAGTTGGTGCAGGCTGCATCATTATCGATCCGACAGGTAACAAGACATTATTGGCTTGTAGGCTTGAATTTGAATGTACTAACAATACTGCAGAATATGAGGCTTTACTGCAAGGTCTCAGAAAATCCTTGGACATGCACATTCAAAATTTGGTTGTATTTGGCGACTCTGAAATAGTGGTTAGACAAGTAAGAGATTCTATACACTGTCTTTCCTCGCATCTCAAATGTTACCAGTCTGAGGTATGGAATTTAATGAACAAATTTTCTGCTTTTAATATAAAATCCATTCCTAGATTAAATAATGTTGAAGTAGATCTACTAGCTAATGTAGCCTCTAAACTTCTTCCTGCAGAAGGCTTATCCCCAAACGCATTCTCCGTGGAGCTGTTGTTTCGACCATTTGTTCCTGACAACATCACAAACTGGAGAGTATTTGACGATGATCAGTAGATCATTAACTTTCTCCACATGGAAGAAACCTTTCAAGGCATAATGATAGATGAACAAATGCACGACAACAATTTGCACGACTTTACGGTAATACCTAATCCGAAATCTCCTGAAGCTCTATCGGACATGGTAAATTTCATACCCAAATTTGTTGTTAGATTAGAAAAGTTTTATGATTTTGAAGATAAATTCAAAAAGACGGTCAATTGCAAAACCAACAGTTCCTCATTGTCTTATGAGAAAGTCAATTTAGGGACTAGCGAAAATCCTCAATGTATCAACTTAGGCTTGGGATGTTCTAAACAAGAAAAAGCTGCTTTTGCTAAATTATTTAAAGAATTCAAGGATGTCTTTGAATGGACTTACGATGATCTTAAAACGTCTGATCCCAATATTATACAGCATGTCATCCTGATGAAGCCCCAAACCTTACCCTTCCAACAGAAACTGAGGAAAATGCATCCTAAACTAGAACCGACCGTACAAAAAGAATTGAATAAACTCCTAAGTGCTAAAATAATTTTTCATGTTAAACACACTCAATGGGTATCCAACCTCGTCCTAGTGCGGAATAAAAACGGGGAAATTCGACTTTGTGTCGATTTCCGAAACCTCAACAAAGCGTCTGACAAAGATAATTATCCTGTCCCGCCCATGGAACAGATTCTTCAACAAGTATTTGGTTCCGAGAGGCTATCTTTACTGGATGGTTTCTTTGGATACAACCAAGTCTTGATGTCTCCGCCAGACCAACTAAAAACTACCTTTCGTACCCCCTGGGGAACTTATGCTTATCGCAAAATGCCCTTTGGATTGATTAATGCTGGTGCTACCTTTCATAGAGCAATGGAAATTGCTTTTAGAGGCTTAATCAATCACTCCGTAGTAGTCTACTTAGATGATGTGACTGTTTATTCTAAAAACAAAGACGATCATCTAGCTCACTTACGATTCGTTCTGCTACGATGTCGTAAATACGGCATCTCCTTGAACCCCAAGAAGTCCATCTTTGCAGTAGAACAGGGTAAATTACTAGGATTCATTGTGTCTAGTGATGGGATGATTATTGACCCCGAAAGGACTCAAGTCATCGCTAAACTCCCCCCACCTACCTCCAAAAAATCCATGCAGTCTTTCCTAGGCCAGATTAATTTCGTGAGAATATTTGTCCCCAGTTTCTTCGAAATGGTCAGGCCTCTCCAGAATCTGATTAAGAAAGAAAACCAATATCACTGGGGACCCACAGAAAACCAAGCTTTCAATGCTATAAAGAAGGCCATAATAGACGCTCCGTCTCTCATGAGCCCTGATTTCTCTCAAGACTTTACACTCTATACTTTTGCCTCTGATCATTCCTATGCTGCAGTCCTAACTCAGAAGAATCCCGAGAACAACGAAGTACCCATCGCCTTTATGAGCTCTACTTTCAAAGGTGTTGAACTTAACTACCTAGCGGTCGATCGGCAAGCCTATGCTGTTTTCAAAGCAATTAAGCATTTTCGGTCCTATCTTTTGAAGTCAAGGATGAAGTTCATTGTCCCCTACCCTGTCGTTAGGAACTTGTTAGTGCAAAAGGAGTTAGGAGAGAAGAGAGACAACTGGTTCACCTCCTTGCAGGAGTATGACTTAGAGATCACCCCAGCACAGATTGTGAGAGGCCAAGGGTTGTGTAAGTTGGTAGTTGATTCAGAAACTGAGCAGCAAGAAGATAGTGATACGTCAAACCTAGAACAACACGATCAAAGTTTGATTTATTGCGCGCAAAACCTCGTAAGTCCTTGGTACGACGATATTAGATTTTGTCTTGAACATGGATCATCACCCCGTCACCTTGACCCCGCCAAAAGAAGAGCATTAAGACTAAATTCCGCCTCCTTTCATCTAGTTAACGGTATACTGTTTCGTCAGAATTTTGACGGTGTACTGATGCGTTGTCTTGAAAAAGACGAAGCAGAGAAAGTCTTGCTTGAGTTGCATGCAGGAGAAGCTGGTGGTCACTTCAATGGCAACACCACTGATCATAAGGTTTTAAGAGCTGGTTACTACTGGCCCATGCTTTTTAGGGACGCCCATGCCTTGTGTCGTAAATGTATTATCTGTCAAAAAGCATTAGGGCGATTGCAAAAACCATCCTTCCCCTTGCAACCCGTTTCAGTCGATTCTCCTTTCCAGCAATGGGGCCTTGATATCATAGGTCCTATTAACCCTCCATCCTCACAACAACACAAGTATATTGTGACAGCCACTGATTATTTTACTCGATGATCCGAAGCTACTGCGCTAAGAAATGTTAACACAAGTCAGGTGATCGCTTTTCTAAACTCAAATATCATCACTCGTTTCGGTATCCCTGATTGTCTAGTCTTTGATAACGCTTCATACTTTTCTTCTCTTGAGATGATTGAGTTTGCTTTGGAGAAAGGAATAAAACTTAAGTATTCTTCTAGTTACTATCCCCAAGGCAACGGCTTAGCAGAATCAACAAACAAGAACTTGATCAAAATTATCAAGAGAACTGTGGCTGAAAATCACAAGAACTGGCACAATGCACTGCTTAATGCATTGTGGGATGATAGGGAAACACCCAAAGCCGCTATAGGTAATTCCCCCTTTTTTCTCGTTTATGGCAGAGAAGCCATTCTGCCACCTCACATTCTTCTTCCTTCGCTTCAATTGTCGCAAAAAGTCCAAGAAGAAGATTTTCCCCCTTTAGAAAGTTGTATTAACGCTTTGATGAAGTTAGAAGAAGTAAGAACCCAAGCTAAGCGTAAGTTAGATCAACATCAACAACTGATTAAAAGCTAGTTCGATTCTAATTCTTCTTCTTATAGGAATTTTGAAGTAGGCGATTTCGTCCTAAAGTGGGACAAACCACCCGAAGGGAAGGGTGAACACACCAAGTTTCAAAATTTATGGCTTGGGCCATTTTTTATTGCTAAAAAGTTGGGTCCTAGTTCCTTTCGATTTCAGAATCTTGAAGGGAAACTTGACACCTATCCGGTGAATGGCCAAGCCCTGAAAATATACTTCGCTTAATTACTACCCTTGTATATTACGTAAATATTTCCTTTTGTTTTTATTTTTCCTTTGTTTTCGTTTTTTGGTTTTGATTTGGATTGATCAGTTTTTGTGTTTCTTGAAAGATATGCATACCTGTGCACTGATCCATTCAGACAAAGACCATAGAAAAATTTCTTCGCTGAAATAACTTCTAAAAGTTTGTACAAACATCAATAATATATTTTTGAAACTGATGTTTATGTTGGAAAATTTTGTTGTTTGAAAGAAGTTTACTGATTTCAATCTCTGAGCAAAGTTTGTCATGATCATCTATTATCTTTTTACGCTGTCCCTTTTCCGTAAAGGAATGACTCAAAAAATATGTCTCCCGGTCGTAGAAGTTGTTTTTATAAATAAAACATTTTTGGAGCTGAATAAAGGACAGTGTTAAAAATTTTGATGAGGTCTGAAAAAATATGTTAAAATATCAAGATTATCAGCGTCACCCCGCTCATATATCTACAAAAGAAAACAAAATAAAAATATTAATAAGAGTTGTGGGAAGTGCTTGTAAACCCGCCGGGATACTGAAGAGGTCCGCTGGCAGCGGGTAAATGCAAGCATGGTGCCAAGACAACTTCGTTGGGGTACTGAACAGGCCTGCTGGCAGCGAAGCAATGTCGGGTACATGAAAATCTGTAAAAAAAAAAATTATAAGAAACCTCTTTAACGTCCTTTATTCTGATCTAGAACTTCTTGACAGGATACAGATGTCAGAGTGGGTTAAATGGCAACCCTGTCGAGGCTATGGACGCCTGCTGGCAGCAGTGTCCATACCAACAGTATTGAATATTTTATCATAAATATCGTGACTCGCTGATCTTAAGACTGTTATTAGTTTTCATCTTTTAAAACATCGCTGTAAAAGATGGTAAATGATGATGTTTGTACGATTTTCTGGTTGTTGTTCTTGAGTTGAAATTTTCTTTGCTGTCCTAATCTGAATTCATTTCTTTTGACAGAGATAACTGCTTCTCCCAGTGTGTCGCCATTGTTGGCAGCCAATTCAATTTTTTCCATTGCCCTATAAGCTACCTACACCTATGTCTCCTGAACTTCAAATTGTCGTCGCATTTTGCAAATAGACGATATTTTCATCTCATGCGACACTTGCAAATTGGTCTTCATTTAGTTTTCACGACTGTAAGCATGAAAACTCCTCCATCGTTATTTGAACTGTCATGATATTCTCATTGATATTTTGAAAGGCGCTTACCTTTGGTTTATTATTGTGTGGCTAAATGAATTTTCAAACAATGCCTATTCTTACTTTGATTGCGCAACTGGATTTTATTAAACTGGTAAGGCATTGAGCATGAAAAAATTATGTTTTTGAGACTTGCCTAGTCATTGGGGTCATGGTTTATTGTTGTTTTTATACATATGATTTGATCCTTATTGTTATGGCTCTTGGCTTGTCGATTTTATAAATATCAATTGTCACGATGTTTTAAACTTTGATTACACATTATGCAACAAGCGCATGGTTAACATTTGGGTTTGATTTCACATTGAATATTCATGGTTTGAAATAATACAATGGCACATTGGTATGTCATCCATCGTTCGATTCTTTGGTTATACAAATGATATGGTTTTGTGTTATGATTGATTGAACAGAGGTTGTACTTTGTAATTACTATTATGCATGGCGGTGAATAATCCCACCACCCTCGCACGCGCACATTAATGTTTCCCCTTTGATTGTTCGCAGCTGTTAGCCCAAACGAATTTGCTCCTATGTGTTGTTGTTTTCGACCCAAACCCTTACCATGTGCTCGCACCATGGCTCCAGTCGTGAGGGCTGAACCGAATGGTAGCCAGGCTCTGTTGATGTTCGACAGTGCCCACAGTGACCTTAAGGAATTTGGATGGCTCCCGTTCATACAAAAGTTTGATGGTTTTAACCTCTGCGTTGCTCGGCAATTCGATTTAACCTTTGATGGCTGTAGAGCCAAGGTCGGGGATGTTCAGTTGGAAATTGACGAGCAATTTCTCAGTTTAGCTACAGGTTTGCCTGCCACTGGACAACGATGGTCCAAGAATTGCAAAGTGGAAGAGGTCCCTTGGACATTTCTCTTCCAGTCGCGTAAGGTTATCTCCTGTGACAAAGGTTTGCCTGCGAACATGCTCAAGCAATGTTGGCACGATTTGCTGATGATAACCAAACAATTTATCACCTGCGAGGGTCGGTATGGGTTTGTTTTCTTACACCACCTTCGTTTTCTTATGGTTTTCATGGGCTATGAGCTTAATATGCCTTATTACCTGCATAGAAGCATGTTTAAAATGTCTAAGAGATACAAAAGGAACCAGGCTGACAACAACCTTTTTCACTATGGGTTGATTAAAATGATTGTTGTCTATCATTTGGGGTTACACCGACACTGTTGGAACGATTTTGTTACTCGCAATAATTTTGAGGATTCAAATCCACCACAGGTTGACAAACCTGTGGTGAGCGAGGGCAAGTCTGTACCCCCGGTACCCTACAGTATTCTGGTACCTAAACCCTTACCTGACTCACCTATCGACCTACCCCACTCTGTGACCAAGGATGTCGAAACTGTTAAGCCTGTGGCTAAAAAACCTAAAGCCAAACCTACTGCAAAGTCCAGAGGCAAAAAGAATGCCTGTTTAATCTCTCGAATGGCAAGAAACAAGTTGAAACCTCCTGCCAACCCTAACCCTATCATTTTGAGTGGAAATTTTGACTCAGAAGTAGAACGCTACCTGGCATGTGAGTATCCCTATTCTGAAGGACGGTGTGCCAAACCCTCGTTTGACTTCGTGTCGAACCTACCACCTTTCTTGCAAAATGACCCTAATTACCCAGGCATTAAGCTGCCTCGTCCAAACCCCGGTCCTTCATCAAAACCCTCTCCTGCTTTACCTAAGTCTACAGCACCACCCTGTGATCAGTGCGGCTCGTGGTTAGAAAGGTATTAACTCGATGTGCCAATGCTACAGTCCAGAATTCATTCTTTGGAGGACCAAGTTACAAGGCTTACCAGTCAAAAGGCTGAGTTGCAAACCACTAACAAAAAACAGAGGACAACAGGTTCTATTTTGTTTAAGAATGTGGAGTCAGCTACAGTGGTCGTGAATTCAAAATTGGCATAGCTCGAGCAGCTTCACTGGTATGTCTATCACTTGTTTATATAACGAATTCAAATTCTTTCGAATAGCTATATTTATAGCGTGATTTTGCTCTGTCACATTATATGCATTATGTACATAGTTTTGATTGATCGAATTTCGTTTCCTAGTTTAGCTTCGATTGGATTTTCCTCGATTCGATGGATTGTGTTATGGATTTGATTGGTTTGATTTAGCTTAAATTGGATATTCTGTTGCTAATTGAAGTCACTGTATCTATTATAGACACAAGTTGTTTCACATTTCGATTTTGAACACAATAAATGTTTCGATTCGAATTGGTTATAATGTATATGATATGATTGGTAATGATGGTTAAYTGTTACRGTGTTATTTACATATGGCTTTCGACTAGCTCGGATACARTTTAGATTATGTTTAATACGAWTTTGTTTTATATCCACCCAAATCGTGAATTGATACAAATCGTAACAGTTATATCCAGCCGGTTGATTCGCGTTGGTTTTCTCCACCATATTACCGATCCATTTCATATTGAATATACTGTTTAAATTTGATTTGAGGAGCGAAAGTGATTATATCCAGGATCACGATTTGTTTCTATATTTAATTCAGTCGCGATTTGTTTTGATCGCTGCCCAGTTTACGATTATCACCTCTGTCGATCTGATGATAGTTTTGATCACTATTTGATCCTGTCTATTGACTGTGTGGCACTCAGCGATCGAAATCTATGGTGAATGTTGGCTGATGCTGTTATGAATGTTTTATTTACCCATAATCGTAACAGTCTGTCCATCTTTGTGTTTAGTTGAAACAACATGAATCTTATGCTACCATGGATTATGATTGTGTTGGATTATATCGTATCACACACGATATGACTTACTATTAATTTCATTTGATATGAAACAGTCTTGTTACTGTTTGACCCGATTTTATGGTAAAGGAAAATAGAGTATTCCTACCCCTGTTTCGATTGAATCACGGTTGATTTTGTTTAATTTGAATGATAAATTCATGCCAATCATTAGTGATTCATTTTTAATTTTTATTGAAAGAAAATTGGATTGAATTATTTTAAAGAGATTTGATTTGATTTCTATTTGATCCTGTATACTATTTTAGACTAGCTGAAGAATCAGATGATTCTATAGCTGAGTCTGTAGGGTTAGATTTTTAGTGTTTTGTTAATGAAATATCTTTCTAACTTGATATTTTTGGCCTATTGCAGATAAATTCGAAATTGCAATGGATTTTGATGAGCAGTTAGGGGATATTTCAAATATTTCACTTGCATTTTAGTTTCCTAGTTTAGTTGATTTTGGGATATTTCCCAGATTATGTAAAACAGTTTGATATTATCCACAGGGAGGTTTTACCCTTTGGAGAGAATTATATATACAGATGTTTTTTGTAATAATCATTATCCTCATTCGTGGGAGAACAAGGATATGGAGTTTTAATACAGGCTGAGGCAGAATTTGGTGTTTTGTCACAGCTTTAGCTTCTCATTATATCAATATTTTGTTTCATGTTGTGTATATCAATTTGTATCTGGTTAATGACTACTTTAGCTATCTTAATCATGTGCAAATGATATAATTTTAATCACTGTAATCCATATCTGCTTTCTTCCAAGTGTATAAAGGACATAACAATTGTTTAATTCAGTTAGTGAATGACAGTTTTATCTTCTTCATAAGTTGAATTATCAAATATAAGTTTTTGCATCACAGGTTTCCCTTATTGCAGAAATTTATAATCATATAGTTGTTATGATTTTTTATGTCTTGTTTGTCCTGTTAACAACTCAAAGAGCAGCACAGCCAATCGTTTACAAGAAGCTTATGGACTAACCGGTGCGAGTTTCCTTCCTTCGACCAGCTTTGAAGTCATCATACACAGGGCAGACTTGGAGCGTTTTCAGGTCAGTTTTTCATTTGTTTGTTTAGATATATGTGTTTAAATATATTAGATCGTTTAATTTCAGTAGTTTTTTTTCTTATTCATAAAATATAAAAATCAAAAATATTTCTGGCTGTCTTAGGACAAAAAGCATACGAGTTTCACAGGTTTTATCTAAATCTGCCAGTTCTGTATATTGTATATTTGTGAATAAGTTGTATTATAACTAGTAGCTAGACGATTAATTAATAGAGTTAGTGTAATAGTAATTAGTAGAATAGTTAATGTAATTTGTATTTAGTTTTAGTTTATATAGTAGTTTGTTAGATTAGTGTATTAGTTTTTTTTTTTATTATTATTAGTTATTTTAGTTTCTTTTAGTTTTAGTTTTAGTTAGTTTGTTTAGTTAGTTTTAGTTAGTTTTATTTGTTTTAGTTAGATTAGTTAGTTTTAGTTAGTTTTATTTGTTTTAGTTAGATTAGTTAGTTTAGATTAGTTTTCTCTTTGGTTTTCTTAAGACTTTAGAGCGGCCAACGGAGCCATTAAACTCGTCAGGGTGGTTCATTCCAAACGGCTTGGTTTATTTAGACAACCCCGGACCGGTTCCACTCTCTCAATTGACGGACGGACAATTTCGCCCGTCAAGAGAACAAAACCTACCTAGAAAGGAGAACTCCTTTATCGAAATCGTCAAGTGCCAATGATGCCAACCTCCCTCTTTCATGTCTTCACCGATATTGGGCCAAATAAACAATAACATACTCATGTTTGGGGAAAACAAATGGAAGAATGACTAAAGGTTGAGGAAAAAGTGTATAAAGGGGATCACATTTAATTAAATTTTTTTTTACATAAAAACACATGTACATTTCTTTCATTTATAAAAAAAATGTGAAACCAAGTGTCCATGGGGCACTTTCCTATGTGGACCTTCAACACGGGTTGGTGCTATTTATATAGGAATGCATGTGTGTTTTTGAAAATCACAATGAGAGCACATTCTTTTTGCAATGGAATAGAGAACAAACTTCATGCACCCATTCTCTTGATAGTTTGTTCTTGTCGAACTATGAAACACAATGCTCCTAGGAAATAAAAATTTCACGATGAAAAATGTGGGGAAGCTAAGGATTTTTTGCCACCAAAAGCTATTTACCATTAAATATAACAAAAATAATACAGATATTTCTCCTTATTTTCAAATTAGGTGCACATTTCAAACTACCACTAAGAACCTAATGAATCCTTCCCTTTATCAAAGGTCCTATGCCACAATGATGAAATTTGAGAAGCATTAAATTTCACAACATGAATACACTTAAACCTATTTAAACAAAAACATCACAGCCCCAAGATGAAATAAATAGTAAATGGTAAACCATACCAAAGAGGTGAAATAGATGCCAAATGGTAAACCATCCCAAAAGGGTGAAATAAAAACTAAATGGTAAGCCATTTCAAAGAGGTGGGATTCAAGAATACTATTCATTTTCACTAATAGTATGAATATGTTACCAACTAAGTCATTTATATTTATCGCACTCTATCTTTTTTTTGTTACTTAAAATAATGTGAAGGCATATGAACAATTGGAGTTTAAAATTAGAAAACAATAATTTTAAATTGATGAAATTATAAATATCATATATTAACATTGTAGTAATAGCATTTAAAGTGTACCATTAACTTAGAATTATAATTTTGACAAAGATATATTTAATCTATTTTTAATAACCACATATTAAAAAAACATAACTCATCATTATCTAGACTTTTTATTTCTCCCCTTCAAAAAAAACCATTAAAAAATGGCATTAAAGATAAAAATGTCTAATATTATTCACAAGGGAAAAAACATTCAAGATAAAAATGTCCAATATTATTCATAAAGGAAAGAGTAGTATGTTAAACCAATAAAAAGATGATGAATTTAAGAAATATATTGTTTTATGATTTTGAGAAATATATTATTTTATAACTTTATAAAATATGTAATAAAAAAAGTGTTTTTAATTTTTCATTGAAAAAATTAAATATTAAAACAATGACATTCAAGACATTATGATACAAATGGTTAACAATGCTTAATGACAACTATTTGACTGGTAAAGTCTATGAAGGTATACATACCCTACCCTCCTCTGGATTTGAACCTATGACCTCTTAAGAGAAAACACATGTTTTTAACCATTAGACCCACTCATATAAATGGCCAACAATGTTCATAAGAAAAAGTATAATATGTTAAACCACTAAAAAAAAAGTAATATGTTAAACCACTATTTGACTTTGATATATTGTTTTATTACTTTAGGAAATATGTAATACGAAAAATGTCTTTAAAATTAAATTTTAAAATAATACAAATAAAATACTCAAGTAGCTTTTATTGTATGTTACACCACTAAAAGAAGAGTGATATTTGCCTCTTAATATATTGACTTTTGTAAATATGTAATATGAAAAATGTTTGTTGTTTGTTTTATGAATTGTTTAGTATGAAAAATGTCTTAATATATTGTTTTATGACTTGCTTAGTATGAAAAATGTTTGTTGTGATATTTGATTCTTAATATATTGTTTTATGACTTGCTTAGTATGAAAAATGTTTGTTGTGATATTTGATTCTTAATATATTGTTTTATGACTTGCTTAGTATGAAAAATGTTTGTTGTGATATTTGACTCTTAATATATTGTTTTATGACTTGCTTAGTATGAAAAATGTTTGTTGTGATATTTAACTCTTAATATATTGTTTTATGACTTGCTTAGTATGAAAAATGTTTGTTGTGATATTTGACTCTTAATATATTGTTTTATGACTTGCTTAGTATGAAAAATGTTTGTTTTATGACTTTAATAAATATGTAATATGAAAAATGTAAATTAATACAAATAAAATACTAAGCAACTTTTATTACAAGCATTTTTTAGTAGGGTAAAGTCAAAGCAAGTATAGTCATGTGAAGCATACAAAGAAATTGATGCACATAAGAGTTGTTTAATCGTCGTTATTTCAAAGAAAGGTTAATTTGATGTTGACAAAGAAATGGATGAACATAGGAGTTGTTTGCCGGTCGTTATTTCAAATACTAATGCAATACGCGTTACAAAAAAATCTAATTAAGCGTTGAAAGCGTTGCACTAGATCTCAATGTATTATTGTGGATGCAATACGCGTTACATAGCTGAGAAGCAGACAAATTTGTCGTCGCCCAAGGCGTGCAACAAAGTCATTCCCTTCACCTACCAGCACTATTTATTTTTAGTGTCTCCGTATTTTTCATTTAATTATCTAATTGTAAAAACTTGAGAATCGTCTGCTTCAACTCGGTGGGTTTCTGTAACGGAAGAGCATGGCCGCACTCTTTTATCACCACAAGCTTAGCCTTCTCTCCAATATGCCTGCAAACATCACAAGAGAAAACTTAACTTCTCTGTGGAGAAGATAATGCTAAATGTGAGCAACTGCTTTATTTTTGTGAAGAAAATCAATAATTTGAGCAGGGAGCTGGTTACCTTTGTAGAGCATAGGCCTCTTCCAATCTGAAAATTCTATCCTTCTCCCCCCAAACTATTAGAACATCCTGTCAGATTTTAAGAAGTTAAATTTCAATCCGTCGCTTCAAAATATTCAGAGATTAATTGAGATTATCGAATCTAGTATATGGCAAAGAAACCAACCTGGCTTACTGTAGGCAGTGCCTGCGAATTCTTCGAACCAATGATTATACCATCCGCGAGCTGTGTCTTCAGCTCTCTGTTTCGTTCTGTAGCCTTCCAAGAATTCAAATTGAAACACAGCGAGTTTAAACATTTTCACGAAACAATCCGAGGGGTTTCAGTGTATAAACATGAACAGTATTATATATATATTTACCTGCAATAAGTCTTCGTATATGAAAGCAGGAATCCATGGCAGCTTATAAAAACTGATACTCAAGGAGATCTTCAAGTCTCTGGCATTGTTGGGAAGAAGCAAATCCTTAATATCGGAGGATTCGAACTCTTTCAGAAGAGAATCGTTGGTCGATGGCGTCATGCAAACTGCGGAACTGACAATAACCAGGCGACGGACAACGTTAGGGTATTTGTGCGCCATCCAGAAAGCAACGAAGCCACCGTAGCTATGCCCGACCACGATCACGCTCTCCACCCCGAGATATTCCACCATATTCTTCATGCACTCCGCTTGGAATAGCTCAGTCCGCTCGGAGCTCGTCGTGGTGGAGTCCCCAAA
The DNA here is from genome assembly GCA_009831015.1 of Picea engelmannii. Lineage (NCBI taxonomy): Eukaryota > Viridiplantae > Streptophyta > Pinopsida > Pinales > Pinaceae > Picea > Picea engelmannii. Next base: position 119,768 of record ML818565.1, on the reverse strand, counting down.
GAATATGAGGTCGGGGATGAGGAGATCGAAATGCTTTCCGAGAGCGCAGATTTGGGTATCCCATCCGTTCAAGCCATCCGCCCCGAAACCATGAATGAGAAGGAGAGTCGGCCGCTGATTCTCTAAACTGTGAGGTTTATTCTGTAAAACCCAGCAGTGCAGGGAGGTGCCATTGCTTAACTGTATCTGCTTAGACTTTAAGCCCAGCGAGATCCATTGAGCTCGCTTCCTTTTTCTTATGAATTCTACAATACTAAATCCAAACAGTCCTCTCATTTTTACTCTGGTCGATGACATTCGCTTCGTAAGTCGATCCTGGGTTCAATATAAATAAGCTTAGGCCCACAGACCAGCTGACTAAGAGTAAGAAAAGTTAACTAGGGTTAACTAGGGTTAACTAGGGTAGTTGAGTCATTTCCATCTAGAAGGTTCGTGCTGATAAGATGGAACTCGCAACAACTAAACATGGACGTGTCTAGTTTTCAAAAGCAGGGAATCTGCGTGTTGGAAAATGCTAGAGAGGTCGTTATCTACATGGTGGTTGGGAATTAAAATTTTCAACAAACATAAGCATGTGTGGGGCATATAAAAGCTAAGTACAAAGCAAACAGATGGGAAAGATCGATATTGGTGTACACTGGACGGTAATCCATTGGGAGGTTAACCTATTGGGACCTTTCTTTTGTATGGACACCATCAATCGATTTCCAATTATAACATCTCACAACTATATTTAAATGATCTAAAGTGGTTTTAGAAAATAAACATGAACACCATCAATCGATTTCCAATCATAACATCTCACAACTATATTTAAATGATCTAAAGTGGTTTTAGAAAATAAACATGAGTGGTTTATAACAGTTTAGTTTAGTATAAGATGGTTTTGAAAATAAATTTGAGTGGTTTATAACCGTTTAGTATAAGATGGCTTTGAAAATAAACATAAATGGTTTTGAAAATATTTTAGAAAATAAATATGAGTGGTTTATAACAGTTTAGTTTAGTTTAGTATAAGATGGTTTTGAAAATAAATTTGAGTGGTTTATAACAGTTTAGTATAAGATGGTTTTGAAAATAAACATAAATGGTTTTGAAAATGTTTTAGAAAATAAACACGAGTGGTTTATAACAGTTTAGTTTAGTATAAGATGGTTTTGAAAATAAATTTGAGTGGTTTATAACCGTTTAGTATAAGATGGTTTTGAAAATGTTTTAGAAAATAAACATGAGTGGTTTATAACAGTTTAGTTTAGTATAAGATGGTTTTGAAAATAAATTTGAGTGGTTTATAACGGTTTAGTATAAGATGGTTTTGAAAATAAACATAAATGGTTTTGAAAATGTTTTAGAAAATAAATATGAGTGGTTTATAATAGTTTAGTTTAGTGTAAGATGGTTTTGAAAATAAATTTGAGTGGTTTATAATGGTTTAGTATAAGATGGTTTTGAAAATAAACATAAATGGTTTTGAAAATGTTTTAGAAAATAAACATGAGTGGTTTATAACAGTTTTAGTTTAGTATAAGATGGTTTTGAAAATAAATTTGAGTGGTTTATAACTGTTTAGTATAAGATAGTTTTGAAAATAAACATAAATGGTTTTGAAAATGTTTTAGAAAATAAACATGAGTGGTTTATAACAGTTTAGTTTAGTATAAGATGGTTTTGAAAATAAATTTGAGTGGTTTATCACCGTTTAGTATAAGATGGTTTTGAAAATAAATATAAATGGTTTTGAAAATAAATTTGAGTGGTTTATAACAGCTTAGTATAAGATGATTTTGAAAATAAACATAAATGGTTTATAACAGAGTAGTATATATAAATGGTTGATATTTAATAACTATTTAAAGATGAAAAAAAGACAATGTAAGTATTACGAAAATATAAAAGTAAATGTAACGAAAGAAAAATGATACAATGTAAGTATTATGAAAATATAAAATTAAATGTAAAGAAGGAAATAGAAAATAAACATAAATTGTTTATAACATTTTAGTATAAGATGGTTTTGAAAATAAACATGAGTGGTTATAACAGTTTAGTATAAGATGGTTTTGAAAATAAACATGAATAATTTATAACACTGTAGTATATATGAATAAAATAAACATGAATTGTTTAAAACAGTTTAGTATAAGATGGTTTTGAAAATAAACATGAGTGGTTTATAACAGTTTAGTATAAGATGGCTTTGAAAATAAACATGAATGGTTTATAACAATGTAGTATATATGAATAGTTAATATTTAATAACTATTTAAAGATGAAAAAAATAAGACAATGTAAGTATTATGAAAATATAAAATTAAATGTAAAGAAGGGAAACAAGAAAAAACTTGAATAAGATTAAATGTAAGGAAGGCAAAAAAAAATTGAATAAGTAAAGGAAGTATCAACACAAAAGGAAGTATCAACACAAAAGGACATTGGGAGATGGACACTAACACAACTATATGATGTATAACAATTTATTTTAAAATAATTTGTAAAACAAACTTGAATTATTTATAACTGATAAATATAAATGATGTATAATAATTTTGTTTAAAATTGTTTGTAAAACAAACTTGAATGATTTATAACAATTTAGTATATATAGTAAGTTGATAATTAAAAAAAACTTAAAGATAAAAAAGATTATAAATATTATGAAATTATAAAATTAAATGAAAGAAAATAATGAAAAGGAAAATTGAATAAGTTTGAAAATAAAAAATAAAAAACAAAAGATGTTTGGCTTTCCCTTTAATGCAACTTTCCTTGTATCTTTTTGGAGATCTAATGACAAATGGCTTTTTGACTCTTAAATTGTTAAATGGTGTAGAAAGTCATGAATTTTTATATTGCAATAGAGATCTAATGACAAAGGGTTTTTTGAGAAGTAAATTGTTAAATGGTGTAGAGTTTTATGAAATTTTATATTGCAACCTTACAATTATTGAAAATAAAGACAAAACAGTCATTCTAAAATGATTTTCTATTTAAGTTTTAAGGATAAATTCTCTCTATCATGTTGGAATATGTAACTCTTACATGTCTTAATAATGTTTGAGAAGTAGAGTCAATTTTTAGGTGAGTTGTTTGAGTCTATTATGTAGGAGATTGTTAGCTAGTTAGTAATGAGACTAATTAGTTATGAGAGAGATTCTTTCCACCTAAGTCTCCTAATAGAAGGTATGTTTGAGAAGTAGAGTCAATTTCTAGGTGAGTTGTTTGAGTCTATTATGTAGGAGATTGTTAGCTAGTTAGTAATGAGACTAATTAATTATGAGAGAGATTCTTTCCACTTAAGTCTCTTAATATAAGGCGTGGTTGAGATATTTTCTCAATCTCTCTTTCTATATTTAGAATAAGTTAGATCTTAACATGTAAAATCTATATAATAAAGTATATAAAAGTTCACTCTATTATATTTATATTCAACTTTTCATAGTAAAATATTGTATTGATATTCAAGTTTTGTGTGTAATAATGTTTACTCTCCAATTTGGTATGAGAGCTAGTTGAGACAAAACTATCTTACACTAGAGGCATATTGAGATCATGGTAGAGTTTTGAATGCTAATTCTATATACATATAGGATTGCTTAAGAGAGACGCCACTGTTTGTTTTGGCTTTATTTACCGTCGCTAATTCTTACAAAGAAGGCGCTACAGCAACGCTAAGGAAGAGCCGCCGTCTGATCGTAGAACAGTGAAAGGAGCCAGCAAAACTCTAAGGAGCCGACTATCAATTTGAAAGGAGAAGTCGATTTGAAGAGGCAAAAAGATAAAAGTTTGATAGATCCTTTGTACCAGTCATCGCGGGATCTGTTGCCCATGAGCGTTGAGGTTTCTATTTCTTTCTACGTTCTTTGGCATTGAATGTGAAGTATATTGCTGAAGCTGCTAGCTGTGAAGTCGGGGCTGCCGTTTTCTGTTTGTTTGCTGGCACCCTAGCCTGCGCACAGGAGTGAGCCACTGCGTGCATCCAAGGAAGATGAATGAGAAGGCAAGGGAAGCGATGATTAATGAGAGGGACGTATTCATTTCGTGGATTTGAGGTGAATTTTGCAGCAGCCCATGGGAAAGAAGGCAGCAACCGATTTGAAATAATTGTTCACTGTGCATGAGAATGTCAGTCATCATTATGTGTTAAATTGAATTTAATTTTAAATTATGTTTTATGTTTGAACAAGGATTGAGAGAGATCAAATTTCTCTTTGTGTAAACCCTTCTTCCTTAACCTGTTTTATAATTCATATATACAAATCTCAGCTCCATCTTAAATTTAAATAAGAAATCACACACAGACCTAATAATACTGAGCTTGAGCTATAAAATGAGCCTATCAAAGAAATTATGGTAAAAGAGTGGGTGGTTTTGCTTCTAATAACCTGCAATCCCTAAGATACAAGTGCAGTTGCCCAAATTTGGCATTGCTCCTTTAAGAAAACAGCAATTGCAGCAAGTGCGTTGAAGGAATAAGTCCACTGCACAGATTTAAAGCTGTGGTGGCATGGAGCATCTCTACCATCAGACTCCTAATTTTCTCTAAACTTCCTTACAATCCAATTCTGGGTGAAACACACCATGTCTCTTGTAGAAACCTCAATGTGCTGCTAGAGCAGGTTTCACATCATCCACCAATTTCAGTATTGCAAAAAAGGGCGTAGTGGTCAGCTCATACCAAACCATTTGTGTGAGGTTCTTGGAAAGTAGAAATCATTTTTGTGTGAGGTTTGTGGTCAGCCAAAACCATTTCTGTTCATCTATTTGTACTAGGTTTATTTATATCACAAACCATTTTTTTGGAGGTATATTCATTTGTGTGCAAGGTTAGTGGTCAGCCAGAAATCACTTGGGTAGTGGTTTTGGTTAGGAATAAGTCACAAAATACCAGATTATTTATGATAAAGAGATGTTAGTAAAATTAAAATTAAGTAACATAATGAAACCCAACCATATAAATAGAGAAGCTGAAGATGACTACATGATTCTTATAATAGGTTATTGAAAGATAGAATCAATCTCTACTGTAGTCACACTCTATTGTATTCATATTTAACTTTTTCATCATAGAATTTTAGAATTTTGTATGGGCAACAATGTCTAATCTCCAATTTTTTTAATTTATTATGTATTTAATTTTATTGCTTTGTATCTCTGTGTGATTTTTATGTGATAATTTTATTGCTTTGTATCTCTGTGTGTAGTTTCTATGTGATAGCATTGTTGCTCCCAACTACGCTTTAGAAAATTGTCGTGAATATTTCTTACTTTGTTAAGGTTTATTCTTGTTTAAATCATTTCTCATTGATTGTTTTCATAACCACAACGCCTATGAATCCCAGATTGTTCATTTACCAAGTTTAATGGGATTCAAAGCTATACATATAGAGTTGTAATTAGATTCAAAGCTATACGAATAGAGTTGTAACAGGCAATTCTCTCTCCATTCAGACCGTTATCACTTGCCAAGGCCGTACGCACTCCTTGTTTCGGTTTATTATTGAGCGAAACTATCTCCAACTCAAGTCGTTACTTCCCACTACTGTTCGCTCTCTGGAGTCACGGTATTGGGCAGGTTCTGTTTGAAACGAAGCCTAAACGTATTGTCACTTCCTCAGCGTTCGGCGTTGTGTTTACTACGTGCAGCAATCAATCATCCCGTTGGTTTAATTTAGAGTTAGAGAATTCATTAGTTCTTTGATGCTTGGCCAGTAGCATGGACAAGGTAACGCAGGCTCTCCATAATCAATTGTTTATTCATTAATGAGATTGTA